>JAUZNJ010036940.1:0-11660 GCA_034780135.1 Jordanella pulchra
GACTGAAACTCTTCAGAAAGTTCATTTTGGTTTAAGTGGTCACACTTGTTCAGCAAGAATTTTAGATAAGAGCGGAAGATTAAACATAGGTCTATAGTTTATAGTTGACAAAGTCTCCTAGAATGAAGGTGGAATCTAGAACTGCTTAAAGATCAATTGTTGATCCTTTTTATTTCTTCCCATCTTTCTGTATTTTTCTACTTCAGTTAAAAGAAGCCATAAGTCGGGTTCCACCAAATCATGTTGGGGATCCTCTGATGAAGAAGTCCTTTGGACCTATCCATATGGTAAATTCTATAACATGACAGTGATGCCCATTGGCCATTTGATGGAAAAAAGTGAATGTTTGTCCTTTTTTTTCTTCTTTTTACCAGGAAAAGGTTGAGGCTATAAACCAAGCTCTTGTAAATGAGTATGAAGTGAGAAGAAAGATGTTGTTGAAACGTCTTGATGTAACTGTGCAGTCCTTTGGCTGGTCTGAAAGAGCAAAGGTACGTCCCTACCTACCTGGGCTTTAGTATTTTTGGGGGATTATTTTTTTCCTGGAACAAGCTGGGTGTGAGTATATACAACAAGCTTCTTGGTGGGTTCAGGGTCCCATGAAGCAAAGTGTAGGCGATACATTTCCTATTTTTTATACTTCTCTCTTTAAAAATAAGTGTTGTTTTTCCAGTAGCCTTTAGGTCATGTAACTGACTGACACAAAGCTAAGATCAAATCCTTATTCTAGACCAGATAGATGTTGCAGACTAGTTCGTATCCAATTTTAAAGGATTTGCTATTTCTTATTAACCTTTAAAGTGGAGAAAAGATGCAGTAACACCTTTTTAACGTGATTCTTGCCAAACATGTGATTTTAGACACACAAGTAGGAGTTTATTAAATGTGCAGTAAAGTGTCAAAATAACACCGGAGACATCTGGACAGCATTGTAGGACATCCAGTTAAACACTTTATCAGCAAATCAAGATGATTTAGTGGCGGGTTTTCCTCAGTTGATCCGGTTCTTCCGTCAGTTTATAACGTGTCCAACAGAATAAAATGCTGTGATCATGCTTGTATGAATACTGGATCTCTTTACTAGCAATAGAAACATGTTGGTCTACTCTCTGGATTGACTGATAGTTCAAACTGTAGGGAAATGATCGGATTAAAGCGTTGATGCTGTGAGAACTGCACTAAAACTAGGGATGCCCTTACTTCCATATATATCTGAAATACTTCCTGTCATATGTTTACTGTTACAGCATAAAATGTGTTTTTCCTTTTCTTTCCATGTCTTCAGACCCAAGCTGAGAAGTTGAGTAGAGTGTACCAGCCTCTGCGCTCTGCCCTCCTTACCAACAGTAGCATCTCTGTCGCCCACCTTCTCGCAGCTCGACAAGACTTCTCCAAGATCCTTCGTACAAGTAGTGGCAAGATGAGGGAGAAGACGGCCTGCGCCATTAATAAGGTGGGTGTGAAACGTTAAAAACATGAGCTTCAAGCTTGTTTCCGGCTAATAAATCAGGGATTCTTGTTCTTTGTCTATCAGTAAGATCAGGATGAGTAATTCCTGTGATTTGTGAAGAGAATCATATTTTCACTGAAGGAAAAACATACACAACATGATATCGACGAAGCCTTGTTTTGGTGACTAAAACATGGCTGCGTCTGCGTAGAAATCACATGCAGTTCTCTAAGGCAGCTGTAGAGGGCAGTATAGCATCAGCTCCTCAAAGAGCCATTTCACTGATTCACTGCAGTTCAGAGAACAGGAAAAATAAATTCCAATATTAACTTTAAGAATAATTATAGGGTTTAGAATTGTTGTGGCTTTAGCAAAGAGCCATTTAAAAGATTTGGCTTCATTTTACTCCGTTTTCTCAGCATTGTATGCTCTCTAAATGGAGCCAGCCATTTCTAGAATTGAACGAGGTTTGGGTTGGTTTCAATTAATTATTCAAATCAAGTGTTTGAAACTGAAAGAGGAGGCATCTTTCTACATCTTTATTTGGACCGGGTGCCAGAGCTCAAAACAAAAGACAATGTGAGACTGCCTCATGAGCTCCTAGCAGCTATAAGGATGAGATCCACAACCAGAGGACTGGTTCTAGAAATGTATTAAATACTGGCAACATGATTCAGTTCATTTCTATAGCTCCAGTTCAAGACACTGTAGAAACCAATCAATCATCCAGTCAGATTAAAGGTTGAAAGTTTCTATCGAGGAGAACCAGCTCCTTGCATACAGTTGTTGATTGTACAGGATTTAGAGGTAATTTGGAGGCATTTAGGAAATGTTGTTTAATTTTGAGATGTATCTGATTCTTCAGCTCAGTATTCAGCACTTGGTGTGCATCAATGCTGCTCTTCTCAGCAGCTCGCCTATATAACCTCACAGTGTCGGTGCGTCACTCGATGGGTCATGTGACCCGGCGTGCAGCTGTTTGGAGGAGACAATGGCATCAGAATGGATTCTAGATGGAGATGAAGCCAAAAGGAAGAAAAGTTATCTCCATTCAAAAGATTGCACATGTAGAAAGATTGCAGCAAGGTTTACCAGCAGAGCCTAAAACCACTTTAAATGGTGGCGAATGGAAGGTGTGCAGAGGAGGCCCAGTGACCATCAGCTGCTTTTAGAACATGTCAGCTGAGCCAACTAAACAAACCAAACTCCTTGGTAAATCTGATAAAAAGGCAATGAGATCATTTTAGCTCTGCGGTCTGCTTGAAGCCTGGTTTAAATTAGGAGGACTGTATTTAGATGAACTAAAAATAGAGGCAGCTTTCTAATAATACTGCCACCTCTGGCCAAAACACAGAACTGCAGCTCTCTTCTGCTCGTTCTTGTACTTCGCGCTCGTACTTGATGAGGCTTCTGGTAACTTTTTTCACCTTACCTTGAGTTCTCGTTGGTGTTTGACTTGAGCTGGATGCTGGTCGCTTCAGAGTATCCCCAAAATTCATCTTGAATATAGCGCTTTGATTGTTTGCTAGGTCGGACCCATTCAGCACGGATGGGCTTAAGGTCAGATCCACTGAACAGCGCAGGAACTTCCAAACCAAAGTAAATTAGGTAAAATTGGCAACAGGCTTATAGACACATCAGTGCTGAACTACTGAGATGTCAGTCTGATCATCAAACCATGTTTTAGTTGTAAAGGGTCAAAAAAAAAGGATATTTTAAAGATATTTTTCAGGGGAAGCTTACAGATGTCACTTTAAAGAAATTAAACTTGTAATTTCACCATGTTTTTGTGTGGATTTTTTCAGACTCCGCTGATGTGACTCAATGCACAAAAGCATTTTTTGTAACAAGCTATGATTTGAAACCAATTAGATCTCTGTATGGTTTCAGCCAATCACAAGAACCTACACCACATAGGCGAGGTTGTTCTTGACCTGCAGCAAACAGAAAGGGGCGGAGACTTCCCACATGCCAGACCGATACTTTGTTTGGAAATGGCACCTTTCTGTCCAGAAAGGAAGGGGGCGCCATTTCTCTATAAGATTTTATTAAAGACTGGTCTATATAAAAATCAACTAATGAATAAATAAGAAAAAATGTAAGACAGGAGGGGCACGGCGTTGGTGTAGTGGTTAGGTGCGCGACCATGTATGGAGGCTTCGGTCCTCGATGCGGCTGCCGCTGGTTCGAGTCTCGGCTCTTGTCGCTAGTCTTCCCCTATCTCTACTCATCTGAGCTGTCTGCCTACTTAAAAAAATGCCACAAAAATAAAGGCTACTAGAGCCTAAAATATAACCTCTTTGGAATGTAAGACAGGAAAAATAATGTTGGGATAGGATGAAGTAAGGATTTTTTAGGTTAATGGGTAGCCATTTTAATTAATCCCTAAAAGGATTGTTTAATCATTTGTGCACTAACTACCTCTGATCTAACGTTATCCATCTCCAAACCCCCGACAGAGAGTACATCAGAGCGGGGCACAGGCGGTGGACCCTACCCTGCCCTGGAGCAAAGAGCTCCTGGAGGTCCTGCAGCGAGCTCCTACCCTTCCTGCGATTGCTTATAACAAAATCCTCATGGGGTGTATGTTCTTGTGATTGGCTGACAGAGTGCTCTAATTAGTTGCAAATTAATAATTTACTGATACCAGGATCAGATATCGGCTCTGAAACCAGATCGGATATCAGTGGTTTGATATTAGAGATCCAGTCCAGAGTTATTTCCTGTCACTTCTTTCTTTGCACTACTTATTTTTTAATTACTAATATAAAGTACAATTATATCTGTGTTCATTTGTTAACTCATTTAAAGCCTTCACTGACATGATATGGATATATGCCTCATTTATTCAACAGTCGGATCGGTATCGGATGTTGGCCGATGCGCTCTGGTATCGGATTAGATCTGAAAAAACTGGATCGGTGCATCTTTATTGCAAATCACGGTTTGCTTTCATAAAGCGCATTTGTGTATTGAGTTGCGTCAGGCGGGTCTCAGGATAAGGAATAATGAAACCCAAGTTTGCTTCTTGTGCCACAGTGCAACCATGAAAGCTAGTAGGGCGAATGTGTTGTTGTCTTTACAAGGAACCCATAACTTCTCAATCCGCTGGTCCAAAAAGGTCTGCTACCAGAACACAAACTAGTTATTTAAACACAATGCAGTACAGCCAGTGGCCTTCAGGGGGCGTTCAACCTGGAAGTTACCACCACCCCTAGTGGCTAAACATTAAAGTGCTTCTTTAAAATTGGATGAGTTTTCTATTAAAATCCTTACTCATCATTAGTCAGTTGATGCTTACAACCTGTTAGCATAAGTCGTAATGCTAGCATGTGTGAGCTTACGTGTTTTAGGGACCTCATTCTGTCTGTGAATTTTTTTCTGTAGTTAAGAAACACGGGATAGCAAAAGACAAAGCTGTAAACTAAACATGTTCTTGCTCCTTTAATTTCACTCCTTGAAACCTACAAGCTTTTCATCAACTTCAGTGACACCAGTTTCCTCCTCAGGTTCTGATGGGCCGAGTCCCAGACAGGGGTGGACGGCCCTGTGAGATCGAGCCTCCACCCCCAGAGATGCCATCCTGGCAGAAGCGTCAGGATGCCCCTCAAGGTGGGGGCCACTACAGCGGGGGCCACAGTGGCAGCAGAGGGGGCTATGATAACTACTCATACGGTGGCCGTGGAGGCTACGAAAGAGGAGGTGGAGGGGGGCACGAGGACAGGGCAGGGAGAGGAGTGGGTGGGAGAGGGGGGAAGGTGCAGGGAGGCTGGGGAGATGGAAGTGGAGGGGGAAGAGGTGGGTACAGCCAGGCGCACTACCAAGAGGGAGGAAATTATCACGGAGGAGGAGCCAGAGGAGGTTACACTGGAGCCAACCAAGGCGGTTTCCAGGATCAGGGCTTCCATGGAGGAGGTGGGGGTTACCACAACTCTTACAACCAGGACGGAGGCTGGCACCAGGAAAGAGGTGGGGGCCGTGGAGGTCGAGGGGGCAGGGGAAGAGGGGGCAGGGGAGGGTGGGGGGGTAGAGGGGGTCAGAATTTTAGCCAAGGAGGACAGTTTGAACAGTTCTTCCAGCATGGAGGGCAGCAGTACAACCAGGCGGGTTTCAATCAAGGCAGACACTACACCAGCTGAAGACGCAGCCCAGGGCACCGCAGCAGAGATCAGATCAACACTGAATCCATGAACCTCAGTAGGAAGCATCATCATCATGTTGCAGGTTCAGCAAACTGCAACAAGGGAATCGTCAAACAAGAAATATGTAAACTACATATTTTTATTTAGGTCATTTATTCTCTCTAGACTGTTATCGCAAATATCTGCATTCTGGTTTCTTTTCAACTTTTGCCTTAATGATAAATGTTGAAGCCTCACAGCTCTAAATAACCCAAGGCTGGACTCTGCTACGCTGACCTAATCCTGATGGTAAATCAGCCTTACTGAAAGTTCTACGTAAACACAGGAGACGTTTCTCCCCTCAGTGTTTGTGCAGCCGCCGTGTACATTACACACCACTGCTGCATGAAGGGTCACTGAATTTCAAAGATTACTTGAAAGCAATGTAAATTTTCCAGTCTGTTTTAATTTCAGTGTGTTTGGCTGGAATTTCCTAAGTTATCTATTTAAAGGATGCCACCTTGTACAGCTATGTGAATACAGCTCGAAATGTTGGAAGCTTTGTATGGATGTCAATGAGCAATAAAAGTTTCAAAAACCATCCCACTGTTTGCAAGTAGTGTGGTTATTTTAGTTAAACTATGGAGTTACAGTGTTTAGCCTGAGTGTGTCTAATACAGTGTGTTTGTGTGTGTGTGTGTGTGTGTATAGATATATAAACTTTTATATGTATGTCTGTGTGTATCCGTATGATTAAATTGTTTCTAAAGTGCCTTGAGATTATATGAATTGAATATGTATGTATGTGTACGTTTATATATGCATGCATGCATATGTGCGTGTATGTGTGTTTATATATTTATATCAGTGTGGAATTAAATAAACTGGAATAATTTCCTACTTTCTCTTTCTGAGGAATTGGACCAACCTCCCTACCAGTTGGTGGCGGTAAGGAGCACCTTCGTTGTTTTTTTTTTTTGCATTCAGGATTACACAAGAAGAAGATGAAGTCGTTGTTTTCCTTCTCTTGTATTTCCGGGGGAACCTCCATGTGAACCGTAATCTCAGATCTAAAAGGGGAGCAGGCAGATCCAGTTTGTGTATAAAGTGTCCATTGTTTTCATCCCATGCAAGGTGTTTAGTTGATGCCGTGAGGCTTTTAGTGTTTGGGTCATGTACAGACCACATCGACCTGAACAGAGGCCCTTCCCGGCCCGTGCTCCACCTTATAATCCCCCGGGACCCTGTCCCATTCCTCATCCTGCACAAGTTCACCCAAGACCCGATGGGCCGTTTTCGGAGAACCGCTTTGCGTTCAGCAGGCCGCCTGGGGCCCACTTCATCCGTGTACGTACCCATCTCTGACAGAGCTAGCTTTGTGGCTAATATCAGTGCTTTACTCTTAGCTCTAGACAGACTTTGCTTGCTCCTAAATACGTGTCTTTACAGGACTGAGTTTGAAGCAACCGGTCATTTTTTTTCTAATATTTTGTTGTAGATTTAAATAGCTGTACAGGAGGGATCTCTGTCTTAAAGCACATCCACAGAAGCCGCTGACTGAAGATGACAGGAAGGTGGTCTGGTTGTCCTAAAAGTAGCGACGTATTTATGTGACCGAACACTGCATAACATCAGAATCCTCATTGTACAGTAAAACACAGGGTTAAAAGACATGAAATACAACAAAAGAAGAGCTTGGTTGAATTTCACAGTCTGTGCCATTTAAAAATAAGCCAAGGATTCTGCCAGTGTGCTTTATTTTTCATAATTAATGAAAAAGAGTTGCATGTGTTCTTCCAGTCCCCATTAGAAATGCTAAAGAAATTATGACGAAAACAAAAGAATGAAGGTTGGTCATCAGGGTTTAGAGACATGTGATTAAAATAAACATAGAATTAAAACCCAGAGATTAACTTTGACAGTCAAAATGTTCAGCAAATGTTTTCTTTCCTTTTCTTACTGAGGAAAACTTGTCAGCAGCCGTTCATTAAGCTTTCCAGCTCTTTCACCACAGCACCACGCAGCTTCTTACCGTTTCTGTGCCTCTACAATGAAAGCAACAGCTGGCTGCAGTTTTATCTTCTCTGAAAGTTTTTTTTTTATGAACATGACTTTCTGCTCAAGTTTCAATCTTTCTGTAAACAGGTTGCTGCTCTCTTTTCCCTGTTTAACTTTAAACATTTTTCAAAATTCAATTGTAAAATGAAATGAGCCCCATCTGCAGCATTGATCTGCGATAAACAGGGAATTAAAGGAGAACAGAGTCTTTAAAATTTGTCTGGTAGAGATTTATAATAATGAAATCCCGTTTTGGTGGTTAGGTTAAATTGAATTTAGAGGTTGTTAGATATATTCAGATAAGATATGTTTGTGAGGAGATATAAGGTGAGAATGTGTGGGACTATGGCAGCAGAGAGGAAACGGATGAAGCTGGGGATACTTTTTAAAAAGCCATTTTAATTTAAGCCCTAGAAGGACGGCGGTCCTACTTCCAGCACAGATACCTGCTGCTCCAGAACCTCATCTCACCTTCCTCATGTTGTCGCTCGATAACAAATATTGACATGAAGCAGCATCTGCTCAATAAAACAATTATATTTACATAGATATTTACTGTCAAAACGATCAAACTTCTTTATTTCTCAACTCCTGGGACTTAAAACAAGAACAGTATTCTTGTGAATATATAAAAAAGGATTACCTGTTTGCTATAGACTACTGCTTTGATCATTTTGAAATAAAAGATGAGGATTTATGTTTTGATGTAATTGGATTTAAACATCTGATATAGGCTTTTTTTTTTAAGGCTGATGTCGATGCAACATTTTTGTATTCTTGCTGTAAATTTCTCCTACTTTTTCTCCTATTGTGGGCTTTTACTAATGCGGCACATCAGGTTCAATAAATGTTCTTAACTTCAGTAAATGATCCTTGGGAACTTCCTGCACTCCACCTTTGCGTATGTCAGCGCGTTCATGAGAGATGTAGATCTGAAGTCTCACCATTAGAAGAGTTTTGTTGAACTTTCATCCATTTCTGTTCCAGAGGTTATTTCAATATCAGCTTGATCTCTGACTGTTTCTTTCTTTAAAACAACAAATAATAACCGATGTTCCCTGGATACCGACAGGCCAGCTGCAGGTATACTGATAGTTCAGTCGTCATTGAATAAAAATGTCATTTTTTAATGGCAGAGTTGCAACGATGTAGACTAGTAAAGTTAAAATCGACAATTGCTTCTGATTAAAACAAATGTGGTCATTTAGTGAAAAACTAGGTTTGGATAACCGCTGACTGACTAGGGCTGAAACAGATTAATCGTGATTAATCGATTATTGAAATAATCGTCAACTAATTTAGTAATCGATTAATCCTTAACTGGAGTATAGAGACACTAAAACGTACCTTTAGCTGACAGATCGCCCACTTAGAGCAGAATTTATACTAAAACTGTAAAAAATATATATATAAATTCTTTGTATTTAAGATGAAAAAAAAACCTTTTCGTCTGTCAATCTATCCAGAACTCCTCAGGTGGAAAAGTTTTACTTTCACCTGGTTTAATTCTGTAAAAAATCTTCTTTCAGGAACCTTTTACCATCTGATTATTAATCAATCAACAGCTGAATCGATTAGCAAAATAATGGTTAGTTGCAGCCCTATTACTGACTGAACGGACTCCTACATCAGTCTGAAACACTCAGAAAATTAGTTCGTACCTGAAAGAAGATTAGAAATAGGAGAAAAGTGGGACATTTTCTCCTAAGTGACTCGTACGAAGGATTTAAAAATGAATTTATCTGTACGAACGGTTCTTGCATGAAGCCCGTTGTGACACTGGTCTAAGCAAGGTTCCCTTTCAGCAGTTCAACAGAGAAAAGTCAATTGGATTAGACTGAATATTGCAACATTATAAATTACAGTCTACTGTGAAGTGCAATTATGTTAACTTTAGCTGTTTGTTTTATTGTGTAAATGATTTTACTGCTATTGATGTATAAAACTTTGTGTCTAAACGAATAGTTGAAGCTCAGGCCTGTAGATCTTCCTAATAACCTGTGTTTTTTATGCCAGTAGGTGACATCAGCTAGGCTTTTAGCAATGATGAAAGTAAATTCCAATTCAACTGCTGCTTAAAATGCAGCTTCACTGGCGATTTTGAGCGGAAAGATTTTGCAGTTCAGTTTTACGCATTTCTTTTTTTTTTTCCCACGGTTGCGACAAACTGGTATTTTTTTCTACGAAGGAATAAAAATTTGGGCATCCTATGTTCCAGAAAGGGTAAGTTGACACTAACATGGATAGTTATTAATACTATTGTTAACATCAAATTTCAGGTATTCATGCTGATACTCAGATCAGATCTATCATTAGCTGCATACTTTGCAAGATTAGTTTAATTCTTTATATTTTCTTTCATCAAAAAGTTAGTTTTTTTCATTCTTATGTTATACGTTGATAAAGTTTTAATGGGATTGAATTAATTTGTCTTTTTCTTACTTTGCAGAGTAAGATTGATTTGGGAAAGAAGAGCAGTTGAAAGGCAGCGGTTTGTACTGTGGCTCATGTAGCACCGAGTAAAGGCCAAGGAAAAGCAATGTATGTGCTCTCAGATGTCTAAAAATGGTTAAATAAATGCAAAACCGCACCTTTTCCTATTTGATCATTGTTTGTTTTGATTATTTGTTCCTGGGTGTTTTTGTTTGTTGTCCCCGGTTTCCTGTATCCAAAGATTGCAGCCTCCCTGCACTCAATAGTAGTTCTTACTCCTCTAACCGTTTGTCCTTTTTTTCTTGCACTAATAACATAAATTTGACAGGATAGACCAACACAAAAGAAAGTGTGATAATAAAGTATGCAAAGAAAGATTACTTTAACAACTTCTGTGAATGTCTTTATTTTTGCTAAATAAAATCTGAAAAGAATGAAGTGCTTGGTATTCACCCCAGTTAGTACTTTGTAGAAGCATCTCCATTTCTTTCTGGTTATGGCTCTACCATCTTCCATTACGATTCTGATTCTGTTTTAGACTAAAGCTCCACGAGACTAGAGGGAGATTATTACACTTATAACCTTTCCGCTTGTCGTCTTGTTTAAAGGCATTTTTAGAATGCAGATTCAGTTAACTTCAAAACCTTCAGTGGTTTAAAAAAAAACTAATAACAGCATACAGTTTAACTGATCGATAGATTGTATCTTGTTATGGTGTAGTTGGTAAATGCTTCACCTCTGACTTTGGTCCTTTTAAAGTAACCATAGCAATGTACACTTTGTCTCATGGTGCAGCATTGAGCTGGAAGCCACTAGCATCACAAATTTTACATATCTTACATTTGTCAGCACTGAACATGCAGCGGTGGGGACATATCCTTGAACACATGTTCAGCTACAAAACAACATCTTATCAATTTAAAACCATCATACTGTTCTATAGAAAGGAAACATTTTCTTCCATTTTTTTTTTCTTTTAAGTTCTGTTAGTAAAAGTTTTAATTCAGTGTGCATTTTATTTTCATTAAGCCTGTCCTACCCTTGTTTAGAGCTCTATACCAGGGCCGTTTCTCAATATGCGTACTCCTGCGTTCTCGTGAAACGTCATCAGCCTCGGCCCGAGTACTGTTCCAATTCACAAGAACACAACACCGAGGACGGAGGAAAATCCCCGGATGTTGTTCTCGTTCCTCCCTCTTTACCCAGCATGCATCAGAGCAGACTTGATGCGTTCTAAGGCTGTCAGATTTCCCAGCATGCACAGCGGCAGCAGCAGCTTCTGGAGCTGCACTAACAGGGCTCAGAGTATTGAGCTAAAAGTTCATTTTTCTGTTGCTGTTGTTCCACAAAAGTACGTTTTAAGGTCAATCGAGGCAAGAATATTATACCTCTGAGCTTCACTATGTGGCCCATTTACTGATTTAGTGCAGAGGTTTTAAAAAGGTTCAGATGTTGAAAGAACCGTGGCGACAAGTGGAGCTCCGAGACTACCTGCAGCCACAGCTAACGTTAGCCCGTCTCCAGCAGCTATAGCTAACGTTAGCCCGTCTGCAGCAGCTATAGCTAACGTTAGCCCGTCTGCAGCAGCTATAGCTAAC
>JAUZNJ010036941.1:0-11659 GCA_034780135.1 Jordanella pulchra
GACTCTGCAGCATCCAAAAATGTAAAAAGATGCTCATTCGGACCTTTATAATGGTAGTCCTTAAAGGGTTAAATAGAGAAGCTGATTCTACACAGAGCAGCTGGTGTAACAACTCTAGGACCTGCTCTGAAAGCAGGTAAAGCAACCAAGAAGTAAGAAGAAGCAAATTTAAAAGAAAGGGGGGGATGCAATCGGTCTGCAATAGTAGGTGAGGTGGGAAGGTGCAAATATGGAGGGAAACAAATGCAATAATGAGCTGCTCCCATTGATGCTGGGTTGATGCATGTGTGGAGATAAAGCAGAGGAAAGAGCCCAGATGGTCTGAGGGGAGAGTGACAAGTGGCTGTCAAGGGATTCAGACAGGATGGCCCTCTGCTGCCCTGCTGGCACACACACACACACGGACACACAAAGTTGTCTCACTATCTTTGCAGGGCCTTTCCATTGACTTCCATTCATTTCCACAGCCTAACCGTGACCCCTACCGTGACCCCAACCACTACAGAGTCATAGCTAACCCTAACCAAAACCCAGTTCAAACATTAGTCCTAAACGTTACCCCTGACCCAAAAACAGCAATTCCCCGTGTGGCATCCAGGCTTTGGGGCCCACAAGGAGCGACCGGTCCCCACAACATGCTGTTTTCCCTGAAAATTGACCCCACAATGTATTAAAAACAAAGAGCATCCACACACACACACAGAGTCACCCTGAACAACCTGCCCTCCATCGCCTCATTTTTTGGCTCCAACTTTAGTGTAACTTGGAAAACAACATATTTTAACACGGCTTCACCTTAGATTGTGTTTTATTATGACACCGTTACCATGACACTGTTTTGTCTGGATTTTAAAAACCCTGTAAAAAAAAAACAAAAAACGAATGCTCCTGAAGCTTAAAATGAATAAACTTACGTCATACAATCAGGTGTTCATCCGTCTGTGAAGCAACCCATCAGTGTTCTACTGCAACTCTTGTCATCCAATCAGCATCAGGAGTCCAGCATGCTACCCAACACGCTTCATGAGTTAGATCACATGCCGGGTTTCGATTCTGATGACCATCAGTCAATCCTTGCTCATCATGGAGGTTCATAAAAATCTGTGCTTTATTTCAATCAGCATTCACCTTTCCGTCCTCTTCTTCTAATTGCCTTTCTTCTCTCTGTGAGTTTTTCAGATTGAAATAGCAAGTAGTAGACACATCTAATGAATGTTTTATTAAAAAAAATACAAAAAAAAATTCAAAAAAATTCAAAAGACATGATGAGACCAAAAAAAACAAACTTTCAAACATCTGTCCAGGGTTAAAAACCAACACTGCAGATCACAGGTGTTGGGAATCATACTATCCAAGCAACGAGTATTTGTATTGAATCTCAAAGTAAAAAAATGTGATAAATGCAATTTGAAAAGAATACATTTTATAAAACTCAATCTGAAAAATACAAATTTGGAAAAAAAAAAGTGAAAATATGAAATCGGTTAAACATTTGTAAAAAGAAAACACATCTGGAAAAACAAAAAGTAAAATTAAAATCTGAGAATGAAACAAAGTTAATTTTAAAACTATTTTCTATTAAAACATTTGCCATAAAATTTGAAACAGAAAAAAAACTCATAAATGAAACCAGTTCTATAATAATAGTAAAGAAGTGCTTCTTAATATCTGTAACACATTCTTCATTCTCCGCCACATTTTTTTTTCTTTTTCACTACATGACTTTTTGGTGCTGACTGACAAATAGAGCAGTAAGCAGCTGTATCACCAGTGACTCCTGAGCTACGGGATTGGTTTAATAGATAAAGCCTGCGGAAAAGTTCACATATCTTTATGGGTCATATCCTCATCCAACAAAACACCTCTAATACTTTTTATCTCCGCCACACACACTATATGCTAACTTGATCGTCCTTGATTTCCATGAACCTATAATGATTTTTTTTTTCCTGTTTTTCCCAGGAAATTTCCCACTCCTGCTTTCCGAAATGAGAGGAAATGAAGAATGGGACTTTGGGCCTGCAGGCCACGACCCCCGTAGTGCCTCAGCAAGGCTCGGCGGGATTTGTGGTCGCCTCTGGACTCGAGGACATTGGGGGGTAGGGAGCGAGAGCATGCGATGTCTGTGAGAAATGAAGAAAAAAAAAAGAGCAAAAAAAGCAGTAAAAGTGATGAGCTGAACGGAGTGTGAAGAGGAAGAATGTGAGTGTTGCCTAGACGGGGGAGCGAAACAGTGTGTGACATCGACAGAAAGACGGAGTGAAAGGAGAGCGACTGTTGGTGGGAAAAAAGAGCAAGAGTGTCTGTGAGGGACAGCTCGTCCTTCAGGCTCACCTCGCTCCCCCCCTCCCCCCCTCCAGGGTCTGTCTTCTTGGCAGCAGTTTTACTGACGGCCATGAATTGGTGAGAATTTACAGCTCTAGAGCTCATGGATCTGAAGGCTATGAGGACATAATCTTTTCTTTTTTTTTAACTTCTCTTTTTCCTCCCCCCACTTTTTCAGGATACAGCCTACCGTGTCAAATTTAGCCAAAATCTATCTTTGTTTTGGATCTTTTTTTTTTTTTCTTCAAAAAGAGCCGCTCTCCTGTTGGCATGCCAAGATGGAAAGACATCAGCAATGATATTGAAGAAGCAATTGCTGCTGATCATTCTGTGCAGCATGTAACCTTACCTGCTTTCATATAGGGTAGCAGGAGTCAAATGTGGTTGTCAAACTGGAAAAGCAATAGCAATGACTTTAGAGGTCCATTTTTTGCATTTTACTGGCTGGGAGAGGGGTGTATTTTGCTAGGCTAGAGAATACACATTGTTCATTAGGAAATAAATCTGCAATTACCTCCAAGGGGATGGTGTTAAAATGACAACAATAGAGTATGCAAACATAAATGCAGAGATGTGTTTACCACATTCATAAACTTTGCAAACTGGTGTAGAGGTTTATTAGTTGTAACAATAGGCTTTATTTTTAAAATACGTGTTTTTGATATAAATAAAGTAGAGTAGAAATACCTCAGGCTGTATAGTCTTAATATATTTAATGAAATGTCACATTCTGCACAAATGTGGTATGCTAGCTTCTGTGTTGCTAGCTCTATTCAGCCGAAACAGTAATGAGGAATGTTAAACCTTTTCAGTTTGAACTGGAGTACGTTGCAATTCACGACAATGTAGAAATCAAAAGAGGTGATGAAGATGAATAGGAGGAAAAGGGGAAAATTGCAGCAAGAAGTTGGTGTTTGTGGCGCTACTGCTAGGAGATGCTAACCTAGTTGGAAAGTTATGCTAGGCTACTAAGAGCTCCAGTAAGACTTTTTATGTTTAGCATTGAGATCAAAACATCTTCTAAGATTTATCAGAACAATGTGTTACGACAACAGAAAGACATTTTACTGTTAGCTCTAGTTAATAAAGTAAACAGTAGATTAGCAGATTTCTCATACATCATGGATTATTAAAACTTTGAGGCAGCGTCGTAATGTGACATGATTAGCTCATTTGCACATGTGCAAGCAGTTATTCATCAAGGTTGCTATAATAATATTATTACGGTGCTGAAGGTACTTATTTTTTATCCCTAAATCACTAAATAATGCTAAACTACATCTTATCAAAAATGTTTAGCAAATTTATTGAGAGAATTGGGTGCATTTTGCATTCTCTCCCTTAAATTACTTGTCTGACGTCATCATCCGAAATGTTCAGTGCAGTCTGGCAAAATATGAGTCCCAGTGTTTGAAGTGTATGTCGATTATATCAGTCTGTAAGAGCCTCATCAATGAATGTCTGTACCTTTTGCTTAACTTCAGTAAAATGTTCAATTCTATAATTCAATTTCTAGGATTCTTATATTATCTTTTATGTGGATCTTCTGTAGGAATAAAAGGACCAGGGCAGAGTTTAAGTAAATTAAGGTTGGAAAAAGGATTACCTGCCCCAAAAAGTGTACAACAGAAAAGTTTTTTTCCCCCAACATCAATTAAATATAGTAAAATGTGCGATCATAGCTGAAAGTCATCATTTTCAAAAGTATACCCCAAAGTGTATGTTTTATACATTTGTGAAAATGTTTTAAAAAATTGTGAACAGCCCCTAAAGACAATTCAACTCTCTCATAACTTTGATAGACTTTATACTTTTTTTCTATTTTTTATCATTCCTACCTTTGTGTTATGATTTACTTTACTATCCTACAAACATAGCCATCATTCAACACAAGCTGTAAACGGCTGCAGAGACTCGCTCAACTCGCTATTCACATTTTCTGGCATCTGGAAGCACAACAGTGGGTCGCTGCAGCGGGCTTTCAGTAAAATGTCAGCCTTCTCAAACAACACTATATGTCACATTTTAGGAAGGCAGTGCACACTTACCCAGAGGGGATTTGTAAGCGGCAACAGGTTGAAAAGAAGTATCTCTTGGATTGAATAAAACGTTTGACTGACTGAGACAAAGATGCCATGACAACCACAAGCGGGCTCCGTCACATTACTACTTTTAATATATTTAGGGTGAGAGAAACACTGAACCAGGCTACTGATATCTGGTATAAATTCAAGGTGTGTTTAAAATGATATAGTGATAACAATTTTAGCTTCTTTCTTTAAGTTTTACTTTCATTCTTTCAAAACTGGAATAAAAAAAAAAAACTTCTTCTTTCAACTACGAAGTGTCTGATTTCCTCAAATCTTTAGCTTTACCACCAAAACTTCCTTCAAGAATGATAAATGAAGGTTAATCTTGTGTCTTGGTAACCATTTCTGTGTTGATTTTATGTCACTCAAAATCTTCACGAAGACACATTTTAGTTTACTAACAGATTTCGGTAGCTTATAAAAAAACGATCCCTTTTTTAAGAGACACTGCCCCCCAGGATCACAGATCGTTCTCCCCTTTAAACAACATGATGTGTTTTTTTCATTTACTGTGTTCAATTTTTTTTTTTTTTTACACCAGACTCATCTGACGTGTTTGCTGATAAAATCCTAAATTTAAAAGGCCTATATGAGACAAAATGAACATTTTTTAGCTTTTGATAAAGTTATAATGCTCTTTCTTAATCAAAATAATGCAGCTAGTGATGTTTCATTTGATTCATGCATGCCTGAGTGCTCCGTATGAACTTTTTCAGCCCTTTTCTACCCTATAAAACATGTGGACATCACCATCTTATGTAGGACAGTGATTTCCCACCCCCTCCAGGAAGCACCTACTTTGACCACTCTGCACCTGCACCTGCCCAGTAAACAGCACATCCACAGTCTGATAACTTCTACTCAAAACTGAGACAAAGTGCATGTATTATCTCTTAATCTGCACAATGACAGCAACTGTTTATTTTTGGCAATGAAAGACGCCATGTTGGGTCGCCATCTTTGCTTAGGGTAATTAAAAAGGGTACAAGCTTGTTAGCCTTACACGTTTTACCTGTATATACAAATCAGTGTTATGGGTGGGTAAGGAGTATAAGACAAGAAAAGATTGTTCTACTTAACATTTTCAGATAAGATGAAGGACCATTCAGACTCTTAGGGAAATGGGGGAGAAGTTAACGAAGGAAAGAAAAAGAAGAAAGATAACCAGGAAAAAAAAAGACAATTCATGAGGGACCAGGGATTCAAAACAGACGCAGAAGTTCAAGGCTTTCTGCTGGACAGGAAAGTGAATAAAAAATGACAGTTTTTTTTCAGCATTGTGTTAGTAAAAGTACAGTATCATGCGGCAACTTGTGTGTCCTTCCAGTAAAGATGGCTAGCTTGTGTGTTAGCCTACACTGGAGCTATGTTGTAACAGTCATCAGTTACTGTTATTCTTCACAGATGTCAGACATTTTTACCTCCGCCAAGGAAGTTATGTTTTCATCGGCGTTTGTCTGTTTGTTTGTTTTCAAAATAACTTGAAAAGTGTCGGGCGGATTTTGCTCAAATTTTCACAGAAGGGGCGAATTATAACCATTGACAAATGCATACATTCTTGTGATGATCAGGATAAACATCGGGGGGGAATCTTTCTTCACTTCATCACCTGACAATTGTACTCATGTGGGATATTGGCAGTGGCACATTTACGTATGACGATCTGCTGCTTCCGTAGTAGCTATTACACCTTAAAGCTATATTTATGAGTGCATTGAACAAGGTGCATGCAGCAAAAGTTAAGCAATCATGCTGTCCCCACTAGGGTGCTGTCGTTTAAGGTCGTACACCTCGAAATTTTAGTAACTAGTAGAGATTCAAAGGAGTCGCAGTGCAAGTTCTGCAAGTAAAACAGTATTTGTTAAAAAAGCTACTTGACTACTGAGTAATTGTTGGCTACTAGCATCTGATTTAATGTTTAGAAATGATGTAGACAGACGGACTTTATGTGCAGGTTCTACTGTTACCCATTTTTGGAAACCCAAAGAAGTTATATTCTATCAAAAATATATATGCAAAGATAACTTCATATTTACTTCCTGCTCTGACAGAGCACAGTCTAGTGGGTGCGGATTCAGCCAGTCTGGCTTTAGCCGATGAGTTTGCAACCATGGTTTACCCTCCAAAAAAAGCCAAAACTCTTTGAGAGCTGGGAGACATTTCAAAATAAATGTAAATAAAAAGAAAAGATTTATGTTTGCATTGTGCAGAAAAAAACTGAGAGCTGCATCTGACTGCCTGCGAGTTTATGTTGGAGGAGTATCTGGAGCCGTCGAAGGCCTCTACACGCCAACCGAGCTCTTCTGAGTAAGATGAGTGTGACAAACAGCACAACAGGCTTTGGCACACCAGCTGTCCGGAGGGTACACACATACAAGGGCTGAAAATTCACAGCACACGCACACAGGGGTCCATTTACATGCACGTCTGAACACATTCACAACAAAACACACTCGGCTGCCAAGTGCAGTGTGGTAATCTTTAGTAATGCCATCGGTCCTGGGGGCAGAGCGTCTAAACAGTGCCAACGGCCACACAACATCAGAGCTTTTGCAGACCTCTCCACGGGCAGCACATCTACAGACGGAGAGGGGGGAAACTAACTACATCATCTTAGAGCTTAGGAGAGATGCGGCTGCTGCTGTTACTGAAGGGGTACACAGAAAATGTTGAAATAACCTGCTGCTTTCCGGGCTCTATTGGGTTTTCCCCAACAAGTATTGGAAGAAGCCGCTAAAAGGGAGTTCTTTCTGAATTTCAGGGTATGAATCCTCATGAAATCTACAATCACATCCCATTTGCTCTCAGGAGCATTTCGGTATTTTTCAGAAGGCACTTTTTCTTCATTGGTGGCAAGCCATAGCTCAGGGAAGAGTAGGATATGGATTTTCATCCCCCCGAGCTTTGGTTTGAAAGCTCAGAGCTTTTATGGGTCGCTTTAGATATAAACTCTTCAGCTACATATGTCTTGTCTCCTAGTCTGTTGGTTCCTGACGGGAAATAATCCATCTTTGAAAGATACCAGCTAACGCAATTGGTTAAAGGTCATATCTACAACCTTTTAATCAGAATTTTTAATTTTTAGAAAAATTATTCATTCACAATATGTCTAGAGTGGTGCAGAATCAAGGTATTAATTTCACTGAGGAAAATATAGTTTTCCAATAATTGTTTTATGATGATTGACTATTTCAAAATATATTTATGATGCCAACATCGACAAAAATGGATTCTGCATCAATAGGAATAGCAGTTTCAAATAATGGGAGATGAAGCTCAGGCATTGCCAGATCCGTACTAATGAGGGGTTCCTCAAGGCTTCAAACAGGGGCCCCTCTTATTTAACATCTACATGCTCCACTTGGCTCAGATTATAGCACACAACAACATCAGTTAGCATAATTATGCAGATGACAAGCAGCTTTAGATCGCGGTGTCATCAGGTGACTAAGAACCCATCAGAGCGTTGGCTAGATGCTGGGAACAGATCAATATGTGGATGCGCCATAATTTTGCTTGTTCGTGTTCTCACTGGCACAAAAAAAGTAGAGCACATCAGCTAGGTTCTGAACTCCTTACCTGGCTCCCTGTAGCTCAGAGAATAGACTTTAAAATCCTCCTGTTAGTCTATAAATCATTGAATAGATCAGCATCTAAATAACAGATTTGTTGTCAGTGTATCAACCTCCCAGAACCTCTCAGGTCCTTTAGTTCAATCCTACTCTGTCCACTCAGAGCCAAACCCAAACATGGAGAAGCAGCATTTAGTTCCCATGCTCCACAAACTGCGAGAAGACTGTAAAAGTGCTTCGAATTTGAATTTGCTTTGAAGTCAAGTTTAAAAATACATTTGTTCAAAACTGCGGCACACAAATTAGAGCAGGTGAGTGCATCACTTACTGGCCTGGAGGAGTTAAACTTGAAGCTATTATCTTTAAGCTATGTTTGAAAACACAGACACAAAGGGCACAACAAGAAAAACATAACAACATTACAGTTAGCTTATTGTAACACATACTTTTTTGATTAACATCAACAGCTTTCCTACTCTTTTTGCTTGTTTTATTTATTTTTTTTCAATCTTTCTATTATCTTTTCACTCTTTGTTCCTGTTTTCCTCTATTTCCTTTTCTCACTTTTTTTGTAGTTTCTCTTTTTTTCCCTTTTCCCCTTTTTCTTTCTTTTTCATTTTTCTTTTTTTTTCATTGTTTTCTCTTTTTTCAAAAGCAAACAGAAAAATTAGAAACAAGGTAAAAAAGTTTCGAGGTGGCTGGAAAAGCCCCAGCAGTGGTCCTGGCATTGGTGGATTAACACAGTGTTATGAGGAAGTCATGAGTCCTTACAAGGAGATAAATTCACAACATACTTGGATATACTTGTCTAACATCACTTAATTCTTTAAATAATAACTGTTTAGCAATTTAATAAACCATTCCATTGAATAGAACACCTATATGTGGCATTTATTACAAACTACATCAAACTACTAGAAAACAAGGCAGCAAAATCCCATCTGGCCAAACCTTTTGGTCACCATATGAAACCCTATGTAAGGTTGAAAGCCAAAGTCGGGGTATAAAAAGGAAAAAATGAAAGCCGTTCCAGTAACTTCTCACTGGCATCAGGTTTTAGTTGAGAGTTTTTCCCTCTTTGAGGTCAGGAATCTTTCTGAAGTTCTGCCAGAGTTTCACAGAATAAATCTGAATGAGCAGCAGGTTTTTGTCCAATAGCATTCGCTGTCATTCCTGTTGGGCGGTCAGCTGGTGACGCCGTGAGACGAAGGAGATTCCCTGTTTCTGTCAGGTTGTTTTGGGGGGGGCTCCACGTCTTGTGTTGCTGGCAGAGTAAACCTCAGCTGTTCTTCTGCCTTCTCTTTCCCTTGTGACCTTCCTCTGTATCTTCCTCGTTTTACTCTCCTTCCTCTGGAGGAGTTGAAGGAGGAGGAGGAGGAGAAGGGGACCTGTCAGGAAAGGAGTAAAATGTGTGCAGCTTAGGGAGGGGTCGATATGATGAGGCTTCAGTGTTGTCGAGATGGATTAGCTGAATGACTTTGAGGGGTTTGTTCTCTTGTCTTTGAGCTCACAGCCAGACTCACTCTCCCTCCTCTCCCTCCTCTTACTCCCCTTCAAATCTTCACGTCTCCCTCTCAGTTTCTGTCCCCATCTTTATTTGTTTAGATTGTTTGCGTTTTTTCCCCCCCAACACCTCGTTAAGGCTCGGCAGAAGCTCCTTTAACACAGCTTCAGCCTTAAAACATTAGAATGGACCCAATCGTTGCTAAGAAAAAAAAATATGACGGATTTTGTTCTCATCTGTCAGATTGTTGGTTTTCATTTAAAGTAAATTTGTTGTTTGCATTTGTTCTGGTTGGTTTTCAACCAAAAGAAAATCATCTATCAGAACTCGACATTTTTCTTCAAAGGAGTCAAATTTAATTGCAATTTTTGAACGTGGTGTGTAGAAATAGAGTTTTAGGTTTTTGAAACTTTTTCTTCAGGCATTTCCTCCTTTTTTCACATATTTTACTTTAGTTATGCAGCCTGAATAATATTAAAGGGAAATAGGCCAATTAAAATGTATGAATGTGTTGAATATACATGACACCGCACCAACGGAGAAGTTATAAACCAATAACAGATCTTCTGTGGGAGGAACTCGGAGTACCCGGAGAGAACCCACCCAAAGTTTCTTCCCACCTGGATGGCTAGGTAAAAGTTTTCTAAGAGTATTCATCGGTCTGTTTTCACAAATCGATTTGGTCCAGCTGGATGTTCACTAAAAGACCATGAATGAATTATTAATTCTTCTATGAGACCAAGTTGTGTTGATTGGATACAACCAATACTGGCAAACAACTATTTAAGAACCTTAAAAAGTTTGTCATTGACAAAACCATCTGGTATTCAAACCAGTAATATTAGAGTTTTTCATCATTTCGTCCCAATCAGTTCTAATTCATTTTAATCTAATGTGTTTTTCGTATTCCATTCAGTTTAGTTCATTTATTTATACAGCACCAATTCAAAACACAACTTTACAGAGACAATTATACCAGATCATACAGTAAGATTGGTTCAAAGTTTTTATTTAAGATCAACCAGTTATTGCATCGACTCATTGACTGGGCAGGAATATCTCATATGGGCTTTTGTTAAAGTTGGGTTGGAGAAAATCTTTTCTGGCGTTCATTAAAAGGAAATTTAGTTGGCTTAATGAGCACAGAGTGAGTTTAGGTACTTCCCAGCAGCCATTGGATGTTGATGTAACGTTGAAACAACCATTGGATTATGATGAGAAAATGAAAGTTGGATTTACATTAAATCCTTTTTCAATTGAACATTAGCGCTCAATGTTGAGCAGACGTTGGCTGTACTAACCAACACAACTTGAAACCAAATAAATGTCAACTTAAGAATGATGTTAAAGACTTTACGATTAACTGACATTAGCTTTTCAATTCAATTCAATTCATTTTTATTTGTATAGCACCAATCCACAACACGTGTCATCTCAAGGCTCTTTACAGAGGCAATGCAAGCAAAATCATGCAGTCACATTGGTTTAATGTATTCTTTCAAAGGAAAGCCAGCTGATCGCATCGACTCATTGACTCAACAGCAATCCCTTTTGACGTTGTATCAATGGCTTTTGGTTGGCCAACGTTGTAACCCAACAGAGAACCAACATTAAGACAACATAGTGTGTCTTCTGGGTTGGAGGCCTTCTTAAGTTGAGTTAAAACAATCCAGAAAGGCAAAATCAGTTGATGACTCTTAGCAGAGTCAAAAAATGGTTCTAAGCATGTATGGTAAAACCAAACGTCTTCATCTTCTCATATATTAATGTTGGCTAAAGCTGAATATTTGTAGTTTGACCCCAAATGGACTGTTCACATGGAGCACTAGGTAACCTTTCCAGGAGTGGCTAAGCTCCTAAGGTGTACATCAACAAGCAGACCAGGAGGTTACAAGAGAGCCTGAAGCAATGTCTAAAGCTCTATGGGTATCACTGGGCTCAGTTAAGGTCTGGGGTCATGACAAACTATAAGACATAGAGACTGAAAAAAACAGGCGTCCATAGAATAAAACATCTTAATCGCCAAAATAATGGAAAAATAAATCCAAAGTGGAAGTTTAAGAAAAGCCTTAAGGAAGCACATAGGCTATGCGGCAGGTCTGTGACAAAGAACACCAGGAACTGCAGCTCTAGACCAGCTTGCCTTTTCCTTGTTTTCTCTATGTATG
>JAUZNJ010036942.1:0-11659 GCA_034780135.1 Jordanella pulchra
TTGACCTTGTTGAGTTTGTAAGGTCGTGTGATAGTTAAGTAAACAAATTTGATGCTCATCATCAAACTGTTTGTTCCTCTTTTCCCCTGAATTGGAATCAATAAGAGAATCGATAAGGAATCGATTCGTTTCAAAGAATCGATGAGGGAATCGGAATCATGAAAATCTTATCAATTCCCATCCCTACACGGAGGACAATTTTTGGAAAAGTTTTCATTGGGCATTTTACTTTTAAGAAAAAATCTGTATTATATTTTGAACACATTAATCCAAGCTTGTCTTCCCGGACTCGTGCACTCTTTAGGTCAATGGTTCCCAACCCTGGTCCATAGGAAAGTGTTGTCCTATCCCTCAATTATATATCCTATTTTGGAGCTTTTTTCATTGTCTTGTTTTAAACTATAAGTATAAATCATTGTAAGATAAAGTTGCTTTTCTCTTTAGTAAAGTGTTTATGAATCCATGTCATGGTTCTTTAACAACCTCCAGTTGATGTTTGGATATCTTTTTATTAGTTTTACATGTTTACTTATTTCACTTATTTTTTAAATGGTCATTTAGCACTTTACATAATAGCATAATCACACTATTTTTGCATAATATGGGACCTATTTTAAAGGTCTGAAATTATGGGAAAATAGTGTAATTATGCAATTACACCAGTGTAACAGTGACTGATTTTAAGCAAAATTGACAATATACACAGTTTTTGTGTCTAGAAGCTCTGTATGCAGTTTACAAATGACCCCCACCCCCAAAAAAAAAACAAAAAACAAAAAAACTTTTCACCTTTATGACTGCTTTTCTATACCTCTTAGCTAATGTGGGCTCCAAATGCTCTGTTTAAAAATAAAGCCCTTTATGATGTCATCAGGGGAAATAAACAGCCCAGATGTCTTATTCTCTGCTCCTAGGCTATCCTTAGGAACTGTGACTGGTTGCCATGGGCAGCCCACTCATCCAGAGGAGGTCTGAATCAGGAGATTTTTGATTTAGACCATCTGTTTAATCTTAAAGGAATTTTCCTGCACAAATTTCAAAAACATGCTCTGGGGGCCTCAATGCTAATATTTTTTACTTATAAATGTAGCATAATATGGGAGCTTTAACAAGTTTTAAAATAGTTATTTCAATAAGGCTGGAGCCAGTGAGGTTTCCTAATTTATAAACAACTAGTGTACAATGGAATGATGTGATGAAGTAGCAGGGTGTGACCCTTAAGATGTATAAAATTCTTCTTTTAACTGTTATTTGGGGTTATTTCTCTGGTCTGAGCAAGATAAAATCTGTTAAAAATATTTTATTCTGCCTTATACTCTTTTAACAGACATACCTTAAAAAGGGTTATTCAAAGTGTTTGTTCCAAGTGATCTCTTCTAATCTTACTGTATACACAGTAAATACATACTAATTAGTACCAGCGATTGATAGCTTCATGTAGTGCTATGATTTCCCTTTGCAATCCTCCTCTCTTCTGCGTTCTGTACTCTTATTTAATAAGTCTTACTCCACATGTGAGTTTTAACACTGTTAGTGTAAAGATTTTATGTCTATGGTTTTACCTGAGCCAATGATTTTTTCAATTTTGATCCTGGACGCTTGAATTTCTCGAGCAAAGTCGTGGACTGCCTGGCAGGGGTCCTCATACGTGTGTGGGTCAATATAGAACCTCGAATCAGGGAATGACACTAGGATAAAGAATATTAGCATTTGGTCAGCATAACTGAGGTTGAGAGCAACATCACATCTCAAACCATGTAGGTGGAAATCTGATTGAAGAAATGGGAGAGAGGAGCTGTCAGAACAAAGGGGAGAACAAGAATGGCACACAGGAAACAGGAACTATGTTCTCATGCATAAAAAAAGTGGATACAAATGGTTGACTTCAACAATAACCTCTGTTATGTGTGGATGTAAATGTAAGTCCTTAAAGAATTTTGTACAAAAATATCATCCATCCATCTTCTCCCGCTTCATCCGTTAGGGTCGCGGTGCCTATCTCCGGCAGACTATGGGTGTAAGGCGGGGTACACAGGACGCCAGTCTGCCACAGGGCAACACATAGACACACAAGTCACAACCATGCACACTCACACCTAGGGACAATTGAGAGATGCCAATTAACCTCACAGTAATGTTTTTGGACTGTGGGAGGAAGCCGGAGTACCTGGAGAGAACCCAGAACCTTCTTGCTACAAGACAACAGCGCTAACTACTGTGCCACTGTACACAAATCACAAATCATTGATTATCAGAAATATCAGTGATAATACATTAGGAGTTGCCATACATACCATGACCATTCTGGTAATGCATCTTCTCTTCATCAGATTCCTGGAATGCTTTGCTGTAGCCACAGTGTCTACACACATACACGCACACACCAACACACACGCACACACAAGAAACAAATGTAACCCACACAAACACACACATAGAGATTCACAAAAACATAAAGAGCTATGAATACAGTACAGCATAGGTACATTTAAGTATCACATTCTGGCAAAATAGTTTTTAATGAAATAAAAAACATTAGAATTTAATCAGTGAGATTAATGATTTGGTGGCCTATATGACAAATATTTACACTTGTCCATGTATTCAGTTCAAAATCTAAATCAGGGGATTAAACTGTCCTTCATTTTACAAAAGGTTATTTGCAATACTTTGCCAGCTCACTTTCTTTTTGCCACTCTTGAGGACATTCAGAACAGACCCATAACCAGACTGCCGTCAGAGCAATGCAACAAAGGATCTTTATTACATTTTTTTAAGCTGTAAACTGTGAATATCAGAGACAAAGATAAAATATGAAAGATAACATTTGTTGGTCACCATTGTATATTGGGATGAGTAAACTAAGCAGCTAGGAAAAAATCTATTAGGTATCAATTTCAATGTATTTAGTTTTCTAAGTAGTCTGGGCACATGTTTACGAAAGCATTTATGAGGTTATTAAACTCTCTTTTTATTTTACACCTTTTGCAAAACCACACTTCAAGTTCGGACTTATCCCACTTTTTGTATGACATATGTTTATCTTGGCACTGTTCAGTTCAAAATTGATGAACATTATGGAATAGTTAAAAAAGAATTGATCTGATCAACACTTGGCGTATTTGTATTATTGCCTATGACTTTATAAACTCTCTACAAAAGCTGCAGGGATCTCAAATTTGTTCATTTTTTTTTATTCAAGACAGTAACATACTATGATCCCTAACCTGATGATTTGTAATCACTATTAAACCCCTGCCCTAAACTAGCATATCAGGTTTACATTCTTTTTACTACA
This sequence comes from Jordanella pulchra, assembly GCA_034780135.1. NCBI lineage: Eukaryota > Metazoa > Chordata > Actinopteri > Cyprinodontiformes > Cyprinodontidae > Jordanella > Jordanella pulchra. The sequence goes on from JAUZNJ010036942.1 coordinate 3,299, forward strand.
AGATTTTTTGGAACAAAGAGAGTATTCACAACTTAGTTTGTCTAATTTCTCTGTGAAATGAGTTATAGACTTTGCAGTAAAATAGAATTATTTTGCTATGTTCTGCACCCACATTGTTCACACGGGAACCTTAAAAAAATCAACCACTGCAATTGTATTCAAAATTCTATTCTAATCTTTCTGGGTCTTGTATTATTAACTCAGCATGACAGAATCAAGCTCCATTATGCTCAAATACTATTAACCCATGGTCTTTAAATATAATTATGGCAGTTAATAGTGTTATAGTAAAGACCAAACAAACCAAGACCAAAGAATAAGGCGATGGAGGCAAGACCAAGACCATATAAGGTCTTGTCTTGACATGTTAAAATCTCCCAGTGTCGATTCAGGTATATACATAGTGGTTAGAGATTAAAAGTTGAATCTAAACCAAGATTCCAGGAGATTCCTTGAAATGAGAGACGGTATTTTACTGGGAAATATTTAGGTAAATATTGAAAAAGATGAACAGGTTATCATGATTCTTTGTATTAGCTCTGGTCTGATTACCTGATCATCTCCACCTGCTCAGCTGCTCTACTGTCATCAACTCTCATCAGTTCCACCTGCGTTCCTGCCTATTTAAACCTGCCTCAGGCCAGAAGCTGATGCCAGATTATTTCGAGGCATTTGGTGAGTCTAGTCCAGCATATCTGTCTATGACCCCTTTTGCTTCTTGATTCTCTGAGCCAGCCTGCACCCCGTCGGACCTGTTTGTTTATCTGCTCTGATCTGTTTTCTGTCCCTCTGACTATGTCTCTGGATTCTCCCTTGGAGTCACTCCTGTCATCTGATCTTCTGGTTCGCACCCCCACTCTATCTCTGACTCTGAAATTGGATCACGATTTGGATTCTGTTCGGACTTCTGATTCCCCGGCTTCGACTCCGTAAAGTCTCCGACTGTGAGTAAAGTTATACCCCTCAAGGGTTTGGACCAATTTAAACACCTGCAGTGTCCAGCTCTGGTTCCTCGTCTGTCAGCAATGCCATCCACCCACCAGCTTCTAATAAGCTCTTCTGGGCTTTCCTCCAAAATATTCAGGTCAGTCATCTTCTTATCTGACAAACATTCCATAATTCTGTGTTGGACATTCACATCTATATAATCTCCCTATAGAAGAACCGGTTACTGTTGCTGACTCACCCTGCCATCCCTGATCCTGAAGGTCCTTTTAATAAACTGTTCAAAAATCCCTCAGCTTGTTTGGCTTGAATCCTGGGTCCATAATATAACATTACATAGGTATTTGTTTACCTTTCCATTTGTTGGTTTTCTATTTTGTCTGATTCATGTCTGCTTGTTCCTCAGGCAATTTGCATTTCAATTTTCATCATGTCATCATTTGTTTGAGGCACAAATAAATTTATGGAACTGATTTTATGAAAGACCAAGACATTTAAAGGCAGAGACCAATACCATATAAGGTGTTGGTCTTGTCTCAGCCTCTGTACTCCCTGGTCTTGGTTGGTGTCTTGATTACAACACTAGCTAGTTTTCTAGAAGGATTGATCATTATGATCATTAGGACTAACAGGAGATTCTACTGCATTGCAGCAATCACATTAAATCTTTAAAGAAATCATTAAAGAAACCCCTATTATATGTTTTAAAATAGGATTTAATTTCCCTTATACGTTTTTACTGAACTAAAATTAAAAGTTAAATGTTTATTTTTGTTTTACATCTAATTTTAAATAGGCAGGACAAAAGTGTTTTTGTAACCATTACATACTTTAGTTTTTATGAAAATATTAAATGCTACTATGTTTCTTAAAAATAAGGTTTTGGATTAAATCTATTAATTTGTGTGTTGAATTCTTCGGCTAGCTGCTAGAGCTGAAGACTAAAGCTAATCTCTCAATTTATGTCATGAGGTACTATTTTTCTTTAAGCTTTGATAAGCCACTAAAGTTAGTCATACTTTGTCTCCATATCTCCTTTATTTGCTCACTAGACGATTGCCCAGGTAGCAAAACATGATTCAGGTGTTACAAAGTGGCAGGAATTTGAAGAAATTTCACACAAAAAATTGCTCTTTTTAGATTTTGGTTTAAATTGGGACAAAATAAAAAATCTTCAGGTAAGGCAGTTTTCTGACTGGCTGCATGTTTGAAGGCTAGTTAACATCCAAATATTACTTAAAAACAGGTTCTAAAACAGAATAATATCAAAACACCGTAGTATTTCTTAATTTTGAGCAATTCCTTTTTCCTGTGAAGGGAAATGCTTTAAACCTGCAACCAGTATAAGTCTAACATTTAGGCACCAGGCCAATGCAAAAAAAACTGTGTTGAACTTAAGCTTCTTGTCTTGCTAGTATAAAGAAGTACATTAAAAGCCCCCAACACATTGACTATGTTCAAACTGCAGGTTTTAATACTCAACGCCTCTTTTTTTTTTTTGTCAGAACCACATTTTTCGTGTGGCTGTTCACATGACTGTCTCAATTGTGTCCCTGAAAAGACCTGCATGTGCAGAAAAACAGTAACAAGACGAGTCAGAAGTCGGTGTCTATGGATGGATTTAAAGCCGTAAAGCAGTGGAAGTAGCTGGATGATACAACAGACTATGCATGTAAGGAGAGAGATAGACCTAAACTATTACTTATGGCTTCCTGTGGAGCAGTGGCAGCAACATCTCCGAGAACAAATATGTGGGTGCTGCATCGTAGTCAACTGACCTGTTACGGTATTAGGTGCACGACCTAAGGCTTCTTTTGGATTGTTGTATCTGTGCAAATACTTACTAATTTTAAAATTACGTCTCTCCACTGTACAACACCTGCTATGCTGTCCTAAATGTTTTTTCTATTGTTATTGTTTGTCCCCACACTGTCAGTACAGAGTGACATCATCACCATACTAATTCTGATTTAAACCCACAAAAACACCACGTGCCTTTGCCTGTTCACAGAGTCAGGAAATAATCTCATGTAAGTCAATTCAGAGCAAAAAAAAACTGATTTGGGCCAAATTAGTCTGCAGTTTGAACGTAGCCTTAGTGTTTTGGTACTGGTAATTAAATATGTTTTAATTACTTTGGAGTGGTTTTAATATCTAGACAATGTAGTTTGTCAGCTATACCTAAATATAGGATGTGCATCTATTTGGAAAATGCCCTTTAATCATTTGCATGTTACTGTATATTATATATGGGAAGTGGACTGATAAAATGCTTTGTGTAGTCATTTGCATACCAGCTTCTCACAAGTTCTCTCAAGAGAGTAAATATGTTCACTGTAGAACAAACAATATACATTATTGCTGTTCAGAAACGTGTAAGGTAACAAAAAGGTTGGAGTCAGTCCTCTATGTTTTTTCCTTTATGGCTTGATCAGAAAACCTTCATGTTAACTAATAGCAGTTTATCGATAACTAGGATTCCTCTCTTTTTAATTTTTAGTGTGGAGTTAAAGGAGCACTACAGACTGTTACATTGTACATTTAGTTAGCACACTAACACATACACATCACTGCATTAGTTCAGTGCGTCTGCTTACTAAACCAACAGGACTGTACTTGTATTGAATTTTTGGTGCAAACATGTGTAGTCTTAAGAAAGGACAAACACCTAAAGCATAAATATATATCAATCAGAAATATATTACAATTTTTTAAAGAATTACAATGAGATGTTCAGGGTTTGAACTAATGCTGTTATTCATTTATAGTCTTCCTATAATACCTATGATTGAATACTATCATATGTCGTTATCAGAATCTAGTTCTCTGTCCCACCTTGTTTTATGAGCTGGATACTTTCATCTTAAGTGGGAAGTAAGTATTTGAAAAGAGATAAAAAATCTATTAAAAAGAATTTTTAAAAAAGTGTGCAGGTAGAGCACATCACCCATGTACCTGCTGTCGCAGGTTCAAGTCCCAGCCTTGCCGAGCTTTGCTAAATATCGCTCCAGTCTCTTATAACCTGATTTCCTTTCTGTATACTTTCAAAAATAACGAAATAAAGGCAACTGGTCGAAAAATGTATCTTTAAAAAAAACCAAGAAGGCTGCATTCTCAAGTCGGATATTTATTGAGATATTTGATTAGAATTACGAATCCAAATTATTGAATAATAAATTAATCTAAAGCTGACTGATCTGTCAATCGACTAACAATTGATACGCAGGCGTTTCATTATAAAGCTGAGTTTTCTCTTTGATCAACAAATATTTCCATTATAAGTAATTAGTTAAAGTTTACTTATACAATATTTTACATTTTTACATATGTGTGCACATTTTGTGCTGCCACTCCTTGCAATGCAGCTGGATTTTATTTACACATGGTGCTAAACTAAACTCTATCAAAACGTTCCTGAAAGTCTTTAGTAAAGAACACTGAGTTTATTTAGATCTGAAAACTGAACTTTATTCATTTCTTATTTGTTCCCAATCTGTTGTAGACTTATTTGGATTAGATAACTTGTTTAATTTGAGATTATACCAACATACAGGCTGTTTACACTATTAAAACAGGTGTTGGGAGCATAACAAAGAGTCTACTGACACTGCATGTCACAGCTGTGACATAGTTAGACAAGCTGTCCGTTATCTCAGTACAGTATGCACACATGTATTAACCGCAGAGTCTATTCCTTTTCACTTTCTGACAGGAAACTCTCAGTGATGACTCCTCAACAAACCATATGCGACTGATATGTCCTGTTCTCATCCCTGCCGATCTCTGAGAAATTCTTGTGACCTTTTTCCTGAGCTCTTTCTCCATTTTTTTTCACCACAACGGTAGTAGGAGCCCAGAACTGATATCCAACAACTCATTTGTCTCAGTAAAATTGAATAGCTGTTGAACTGTCCTGGTTTATAGTCATTTACTATATTGAGAAGTGTTATTTAAAGTGAGGTTAAAAGTGGTGATTGCTTCTAGGCCAAGAACTGGGAATCAAAGTTGCAGGGTGTAAGCACCTCCTGTAATGATTTCTGTCTGTTTCTGCTTGAGAAGCTGCTGTCTTTTTTTGGCAGCTGTTTCCTCTGCAGGACCAAGCCTACCTGGACTTAGCTTGAGATGTGCAGCACTTGCTGTTCAGTGAGAAAACTGGGGTATGGCTAATATGTTTTTATATGCAAAATTAAAAAATAGATATCCAATAACAACAGAAAAAGTCGCAAAAGGTTTTTGCTAATCTATTCTTTTTCTAAAGGGAGATCTGAAAATGTGTTTAAACATAAAGACAACATAGCTAAGTTAACAAACTTAAGACAAACTTAAGTATGTGCACTATCAACACAACAGAAATCTCAACAGTGTTCATTCTTACATCTAAAACCTAGTTACAGACTTTAAGCAGTAGACAACTTTAAATTCGGTGTTTTCCATAATTGCAACTGATTCAAAGTAAGATATATTCTGTTGACAACTGCACAGTTACAAGCAAGACTAACTTAAATTTGACAAGAAATACTACGGTGTTTCAAAATCATAACATCTCGTTATATCAATAATTATTACTATTTTAAATTCCCATTGCTCTATTTTATAGACGCTTTCATTTTACATGCAGCCAGTGATACCTGTGGCAAAGACAGTAAGATATTCCACACAAAGCATGCTATCAAACATAACGTTACATAAAGAAGGACAGTAGCATAAGAAAGTGTTCCACACACAGCAGCGAAGGGTAGTGTGGTAAAGTGTAGCCTTGCCGTTTCCTGCAGATAATGATGGCCAAGAAGGTAACAAGACATAACACCAAGGCCATGGAAATCCAAATGATGGTCATGGTGTTGTAATGCAAAGGAGCTGCAGAGACACAAAAGGGAAACATTGGTGGAGAAAAGTTACCAACAGCCAGCAGCTGCTTTCCATGGTAGATAACTAATAATTCATTACCATTCATTTTCTAATTAAGTCTTTTAGTGACATCTCCATGACTAGTCTTTCTGGTGTGCTGTGCAGCGGTGCTAAAACCAATGAAAAGGTGTTGAAAGGTGTTTATTTACATGAACCAAGAAAGTCCTTTCTTTTTCTTCTTCCTATACCTTCTCAACACACGTAGCAGTCATTCATACCCATGTGTGTTTTGTGCTGCAGCTACCTTTAGGACAACTAAAAATAAATCCACTCTGGTCTCTTAAAGCTTTCTGTACTTATCACTTACACCTGCTTAACATTGCAGTAGCCTCTCAGCTGTATATCACGACATTGGGAAAAGTGTGCTTGTAAATCTCCATATCCTGAAACATCATAGTCTAAATAGACATTTTTTTAATACTTGTGTCAATGCAAGTATGTTTTGATTTGTAGTTGCAGAGGACTAAAACATCTACAGGACATCTGAGTGTGAATATTGAAAGGATATATTTTTAATGAAAAGGGATGAACTTACTGAAAATGGAGGGAATCAAAGTAACAGCAATGGGATGTGAGCAGAGAAACAGACAACAATGGGACAGAAAACAAGTGAGTGAAAGAGGGCAATGAAGGGATGCAGACGTGGTCTAAAGATGTACATGTGCGTCTGTATTGAAAGGAGATTGTGCAGAATGTTGTCGTGTTGGTTGATGGGGAACTCATATTAAGGTTTTACATCATATTTTGCACCTGGTGCTTCCACCAGTATTTTTTCATTGACTGTGTTTGTATCAAATGCTTTTTATCTTTAATATGATTTTTAGCTTTTTCCTTTTATTTTTATTTCTGTAACAGTGTAACCAGGTCATTTACAGCTTTTGATTTACCCCCCACTACTCGGCTTACACTGGCCCTTTAATGCTGTTGTTCAGCTCTCAGTCACCATAATCTCAATCTCCAAACTGGTAAAATCTCACTTCTTTTTCCTCAATTCCTTTTCTGTGAATGAAGAAGCATGACAAGTTATAGCCTTGACATTATTTGGGTGGTAATTATGAAGATTTAAATTTCTCAGAAAATGAGATGTTCACCTACTCACAGGTGGACTGCATCAAGCTTAAGAGGATCATTTACGATCAGTTACTGAAGTTAAAAACGGTTTTTGAATCTGATTTGGCAGGTTTGTAAGAGCCCATGGTAGGAGAAAAAGGAAGAGACATTTAGGACAAGAATATGAAAATGTTGTTTAATGAGGACCATTGACTTTGCAGGACACGCTCCTCCTGGATTAGCATATGGGGACAGTAGACATTCGCTTGCATTGGGTTGTAGACTGTATAGTAATTCCTAACACTAGACATGCAGACGGCAACAGTGGAAAGGATCAGTGGTTTAAATCAATGTTAAAAAATGTCCATGTAGTCATTTGCAAGCTGGTCTGACAGGTTATTTTGGTTCGGGTAGGGGGACGGCACTGCTGGGTCTGCAAAACGTGAATTTTGTTTCCCCCTGAATCTAACTTTATCCTATCAACAGTCAAACTAACCCCATACACGATGACATGCCCTATGACCGAATGGTGTGGTTATTGTATTTTTTTATACTCCACGGTGTTTCCTCTGTCCCCTAACTCACTGTCTGTGCTGCTTCTCCTTGCTCCATTTGTCCCTCTTCATCTATTTTTTATTTATACTTATATTAAAGTACATGTTACATTATTGTCACATTAAGTATCCTCTGCATTTTAGGGGTGGAGCTTTTGTCATCATGCTACATTTTAATACTGTACTCATCTGCTTGCATTTAATCAGCTGTTGAAAAAGTCTTTTCCTTTGACCTTTGAGTGTTTTGGTGAGGAACCAAAGGGACACTTGAATGAGAGTGTCCTGGGTGGCCTGGGTTGTCCCAGATCTCATGAGCAGTTGAAGAAGATAGCTCGGGTAGATTTCTTCTAATGAGAGCAGCACCTTGTGACAACTGAGTTACATTCACCTGCTTTTCCAGTCTGGATCTCGACGTTCTGGCTGAACTGTCCACAGCCTGCTGATGTTCTGGCCCGAACCTGGAAGATGTACTTTGTGCCTGGCTTCAGTCCTGACACAAGAGCGCTGGTATTTTTAGATTTCAGAGTACCGTAACTCTGTTCTTCATTATCCTGTTTGACAAAAACAGACAATTAAACTTAAATCTCCAGGGATTTGGTTAGCATGTGACATGTTTAATAATAATAACAACAGGTGTCAGGCTGACAAATGTTATCATCTGATGGACATGCGTTTGAATGTGCCGTTATTGAATAGTCCCAAATTTTAATGTTCAAATTGGGACTACAGCTTTCTGAGAAAAGTGTAGGGGGCAGGGCTAAATGAAAAGCTCCTCCCATCTCGTCTAATTTAACTGCAGTGAATTTATGGACGGCTTTGGTTTAAGTTCTGCTGCTCAACCACAAGTAAGGGAATTATTTTTATTATCTACATTAGCTGTATAAACATGTGAACCAGTAATTTC
>JAUZNJ010036943.1:0-11659 GCA_034780135.1 Jordanella pulchra
TATACACTTAGAGATTTGCTGTGGGAAAACTTAAAAAAACCCAACAATTTAAGCTGTGAGAAGTGATATGCAACTAAAGAGATTATTTCCTTTTAGCATGAACAAAACTTATCCTTAGCAGGCAACGATGTAGATTTAAGCAGAGGTTTTTTAGAGTGGGTGTTGTGGATAAAGCTTTACTTAAAAAAAAAAAAAGGATTAAAAAGATTTAGAGTTGTTGTTTCTTTCTGTCTCATGGAGGGATGAGATCAGTGCTGCTCTCCTTAGAATGCAGCATTAATCTATTGCTGAGTAGCTTAGTGGAAACAAAACAAGAGGCACCAAATAGATGTGCTGAGTCCCATAAAATTTAAACGTCTTCTTACAAACAGCTGCGAAGCTCATACAGCAACACCATTCACTTTTTTTTTAATTAACACATTTTTTTTCCAATTTATTTTACAGTTAAACAGCGAATTGTTATGATCGATTCATTAACACCATAAAGCTGCATTAGAAACTATAAACCATTACCAAATAACACCATGACTGTGATTCGTTTAGATCTTAAACCAGGTTTAGGGGGAAAACTAAATTATTTTGATTCTTTATTTATAACCCATCCTTTTATATATTTAGGAAACAAGAATGGTAGGTTTAATTATAAAATGGAAAATCTAATCTACAAAAAAAAAAACGTCACTCTACATCAAATTCATGTTTGATCATTTATTCAATGATGTAATGATTTCTAGGATGAAGGCCATCCTGACATCTGCACCACAGCTCAGATCCACCCTTTTAATATAAAATGGGATACTATGGAGTGAAAAGAAGTAAAACATATTTCTAAAATTGAATATGAATATTAAATATGAACAGACACAGATTTTTGAGCTGCTGCCTGATAGGTAAACCCACGTTACGTCACATTATCATGTTATGCTGGTAAAATTATGAAGAAACAATGATGACTTATTTTTTTTCTTTTTATGAAATATTTTTTTAGTTTGATTTAGAATATCTTAATAAGTTATCGATGTTTGTTTCCCCGGGTTAATGAATTGAATGTTTTATTTAAAGTATCGTTCTTGACGCATTTTCAATCTAAAACTTTGTCAGTAGGTGGCAGCATTGAGCTCTTAAATCAACCATTTTTAAAGCTAATAGCAACCGTCCCTTATTTTAAAATTGTTTTTTTTTTTTCTCAAAAATGCTCTCATCTGCTGGTGCTGATACATGTTTAATTAACATCCCATTAATATAATGAATATGATGTGGGATTTAATTACAACTCAGTTTCCTGAGATTTATTTTGGGAATCCAGCATGTTTTCTGTGGTTTTTGAGCTGTACTTAAAAACAGCATTTTGGCAAATCTTTCACTGCTGATTTGTACAAACTCAAAACATCTGTAATCCTGGAAAACTAAAGTGAACAAAAGATGTTCGAACCATAATCACTTTATCTTTTTTTTTTTAAATGAGAAAAACATCAACATTCTCCCAATATTACATGAAATATCATCCATTTAACATGAGAGCTTCTTTTCTTTCTCTAATGTTGCTTAATAGTTACTTTAATAATAAATAATAGTTTTATTTAAGGTATTTTATCCTATATTCCTTCATTTTCACCAAGTTATACATTTTTAATGGTTTAATTTATTTATTTTTCTAAACAGAAACCTTTCAAATAAACAAAATATCAAACAAAATCTAATCGTACGGCAGACATAAAACAGCATTAACTTATCAGTTTTTTTTTTTTTTTTTTTTATCTGCTGCAGATAAATTGAACAGAAATGTTTTATTCATGTAGAAAGTTTGGGAAAACTGTGCTTTTTCTTTTCGGCTTCATCCAAAAGCAGTTGATGTGAGTTTTACAGGAGGAACCTGATGCTGAGAGCAGATTCAGATCTGCTGTGGAGATGTTCCTTTAATGAGAGCATAGCGCTTCCTTTAGGTGAAGATTTGGTTCATTGGAAGCGGATTACGGTGTGTCTGTGTGGAAGGTGGGGGGGGGGGTGGTTCTTGCACATTAATGTTTTAAAGTAAATAATGAATGTAAAATGAAACTATAGGAGTGAACTATTGCTTCTGTACGTTTTGTTGTTTCACTGTAATAACGTTGATCTCTTTCTGTATAAAAACTCTGTTTTTATTTGGAAGCTTGTTTCCATATTTACCATTTGGGACGGGTCACATGACTGGCGACTGAGCGAGTCACCCGCTGCGCTGGTGATACGATTCTCTGATCCAATCCAAAGCTCTTTTGGTAGAAATGTTTACTAAATGACCTTTTTGATCAGCGTTGTTTTCCTTCTAGGGATCTCCATTGGGGGGGGGGGGACTATTGGTCATTAAAATGATTTAAGGAGGAATTAAACGACCCACCCGCCTTTTTTTCAAAGAAGCTGCTGCTTCACAAAAATAACCCAAGGCAGAAACTGGAGAGCTAACGCCTGATGATTATTAGTTTAGCTCACATTTGTTGCTTCTTCATGTTTGTGTTTTTAAATAGAATTACATTTTACATTTATGTGCTGTAAAATATCCTGAGGTAGGTTAAATTATAGGGACCAGGTGCAACAATCTGTATACTTCACTTAAAACAAACATGCTGCTGTATCCAGACACTGAAGCACCCAAAAAACTACGACTAAAAAGTCCAAAACGAAGTTTCTCAACGTTTTTTTTTTTTTTTTTTTTTAATCCCATTGGCGAGCACCTCTGCCATATGTAAAGGAATAGTTCAGGCTCTTTCTACCGAGGTTCGAGAATCAAGGATTAGCAAGAAGACTGAAAAAAAAAAAAAAACGTTTTTTTTTGTTTTTTTTTTTTACAGTAAAACTGCAACAATCCTCCCTTAAAGGAAAACAGCTGACAGATTATTTCCACATGTATCACCGCTTGAGTTAATTTCAGTTTAATCGTCACGCCATGGTGAACCGACACCACGGTGTGACTTAATTCAGCCATTCTTGAAAAGTAATTTAAGAAACGATGGAGCTAATGATCCTTGGTCAACTCGCCCTGCATCTCACCAGCTGCAGCTGATGACACCCTCTGGTACTTTAAGTTGGATTCAGATCATCCAGTCTAACAGATAATCTGGTTCCAAACTGACCTTGTAAAATGTCAGATGTTAAACTGAACATTATTTCTTTATGAGCCTTTAAATCATAATTTTAATGGTAACCCAAAGAAATGTCATTTAGTGACAGATTTTAACACTAAGACAAAATTAGCCCACTTAGGATTTAATTTGAAGCTTTTATTGTTTCAAACCTAAATATTGAAAGTCCCTGTTAGCAGTAAGGCAGATCTAGATGTATAACGACTAGAAAGCACAACGATGCACATCCCCAAACATTTAGGCCATGATCTGCTGCTCATGTTATCCTGTGGGTTTAGTTTGAGTGCATTTTATTCGTGACTTTGGTTTGAATCGGGTCGTGTTTAAACCGCCGAGTAATGCTGGAACGATGTAAAGCAATACATAATGATGTATAGACTCAATGCTGATGCTGTTAGGGGTGATATTAAGCAGTTCAATGCAAAGAAGTGAATAAAATTTTTTCTGTAAAATTTCCCGTGTTTGCTGCATTTTAGTGCATCAGAAGAAGTTCATTTTCACAGACAGCATGATGTGTATACATGGTGTAAAAGGTTGAACGCCTCAAGATGAACATATATAGAGAGAGATTTACATCCATTTTTTTGGGTCACAATGATATTTAATGAGAAAGCGACATGAAACATTAATGGCTTTTAATCCTCAATCAAATAAAAAAAAAAAAAGGTCAACATAATCGGGATGAGGATCTTGATGGAAAAACAGCAGTTTTCTAACAACACACAAAAACTAAACACAGAAAAGAAATAAATCAAGTGGAAATACAAAACATTCTTTTTTCATGTGACTTGTGTTTTAAATAAAGTGCAGGTTAGATTAAATCCATTTGGGTCAAAATTAAAAAAGTCAGGGATGTTTTTAGACTGAAGCACTATTTAAAGGAACAGTGACCTCTACTGGACAAAAATACAAGACACACAAACTGAACCTCAAAAGCAAAAACTGGAAACTGTTTCCGATTCCCAGAGGATCAGTTTTGATGCAACACAGTTGGAAAAAAAAAAAAAAAAAAACAACCTTCTTACGGTTCATAGTTTTTGTCTCAGAAACGTCTGTTTCCACACTCAATGTTTCAGCTTTTAGTTTTTGATTAAATTTTCTGAATTGATTGCTAAGTCAGTACAGTTCAGGTTTTCCTAACCAGGGTCACCATATAAAGAAAAGCAGTGCAGTAATGAATATCTGCTCAGCATGGAGTTTAAAGTGCATCAGCTTCCAAACCTAACAGCCATTGTTTATGTTTTTTTTTTTTAAACTGGTTCAATTATGAGCAGTTAGTATCTCATAGATAGTTCGTCCTTGATAACTTCACACATTAAAATTGCAGGATTACCTAATTAATCTTTGGCCGATTATATTTAAATAGTTTAAAACACAAAGCAAACATGTTGGAGCGAGAACCAACATGGAGAACATCCCCAGCCTCACTGCCTGTTATATTCAATACCTGATAAGAATGTGTTTAAAATAAGGTCAAAATCTTCTACATCAGCAGCATAATATCCAACCACTATGTTCGGAAATAATAGTTTTGTATCTTTAATTCATGAGGAAAATATTACAAGAAGCTTGTAGAAGGAAACCCAGAATTATACAGTTTATAAGTGAAGTCTGTCAAATAGACCAAAAATCATGTATCTAGGTTTTAACTCTTTCTGTTCAAAGCCAAACATTGTCTGAACTCTGCCCCTTTTTATATTAGTTTAGCTGAGAGAAACACTTTAGTTGTTCCACCTACAGCTTCTGATGAAGAGACAAAAATATAAACACTGTATGAAAATCCCATTTGGATCCCTGGACGGTTATGACTTTAAAACAGTTGGATGAGCTGCTAATAACAGAAAGTACATGAATGCAGCATGGCCGCCTGCGTCAGTGCCTCATCTATTAGCCTCTCTCTACAGAGAGCTTCCTTTTCCTCTACAGGATTTCCCTTTCAGCGCGGGTGAAAGCTCTTCATCCCATCTGTGTGGTTCTGTGCTCCAGATATAAACGAATAACAGAAAGGGATTAAACTTCTGTCCGCTTTGCTGTGGATGTAAAACCCACCGAGGGTGGAGGGGGGCCTTCATCACCTCTAGGTGACCACAGCATTAAACGGCACTCTTGTTTCGTCCGCTTCATTGTCCACCACGGTTGTGAGATTGGACCTGTTGGGACAGAAGATGAAGCGAAGGATCGCCAGCAAAACGCGCACTAGGAGCCTGAGCAGAAGAAAAGCAAAAGGCACCGTGATCTCCATCAGGTGGAAGATGGAGGCGCTGAATTTACTCAAGATGCAGGTAAGAAAAAAAGTCCCCAAAGCAACGCAGGGGTAGAGCGCCAGCTTGGCCAGCATGAACACATGCTCCCGCCCGCCGTACCAAACGTAAGGGTGCAACGTTTCCTGCTCGCTGTAAAGCGCCGCCACCCAAATGGAGAGCTGGAATATACCAGCGAAGAAGATGATCACACAGCTGATCTGAATGGCCTCCAGTTCGTTCTGCGAGTTACGCGGGAACTCGTGCGTCAGCTGGTAGGCTAAAGGCAAACCTCCAACGAAGGCCAGGGAGAAGGTGTTCAGCAAGCCCATGAAGCGCGTCGCTTTGCTGACGTGGAGGAAGAGGGAATGGTGGACGAACCAGAGGAGGCCGACGGTGGCGAAGGAACCGAAGTAGGCGAGGTACTCCGGACCGTAGACCTGCAGGGCCGCTACCAGGCTGCCTCCAAACTGCTTCTCCACGGCGGTCGGGTCAGGAACGTTGTCCTCGCTAAATGCATGGAACCCAATATAGGCGTTATGGAACAAAACACCATTAAAGTCGTCCCACGCCAACAGTTTATAGCATACCAAATATCCAAGATGAGAAGTGTTGCTACGATGGCGTAGACGCCGTCACTGAAAGCCTCCACCCGTTCTTTGCTGAGCGGCTCGTTGGGAAGGTAGCTGTAGAACAACATGGAGTCTGGAGTCTCCTCCACCTGGCCTGAAACGGTTGATATCAGATCAGAGAATCAGGACAAGCAGAGGCGGTTCCAGACAAAATTTACCGGAGGGGCCACAGAACAACAGATAACAAACAAAAAGAAAACAATCATTTAGTAAATCGAGACACAAAGTTGGGGTTGATCTAACAGATAAAAAAAGGGAAGGTTAAGGCAATCTGCAATTAAGAATTAATTGTTAAAGTAAACTGTAAAGGGGAAAATATTCTTTTATCGTTTATCATGAAATATTGTTTCATCATATAAAATGCGTTTAGCATTACACCACCCATTTCCCTAAAATAACTATTTACTCTCAATTTGCGCAGGTAATTAGGATAATCTACCAAAGGAATGAGTAATTTTGGTCTTAAAAAGCCGATAAATACGGTGCACTTGAAATAAATTAATGGATTTTTTTTTCTTATTTTAAATGTAAATCATCTTTTTTCATTGGTAAATTGTCAAACATACAATCAAAGGAAAATATACTCTTTGAACATAAAATTACTAAATCATATTTTAGTTTTTGTAGTATGTTTTTATTGTAGGGGCCAGGAGCCATTCTACACTGGCCCCTATCTAGAACCCCCCCGAGCTGCCTACCGATCGCTTTGCTGCGGCACCACTTCAGGCACTGGGAGATGTAAGGCAGGAAGACGATGATGGCTAAGAGAACGTAAGACTGGGGAAAAATTAGGACAGGATTATTAAATGTTCATCAATGAAAACCTTATTAAACAAACAGCATCACAAAGACCATGAAGAGATGTCAGTTTAAAAGGGTTGAAGGAGTTTAAAGCAGCAAACATCTGGAAGGTGTTGTGGTTAGATGGGTCTAAGAAAGTAAACGACAGCCACACTCCACCTGCAGGACTGAGGCCCTATACCTGCCCTTAGGATAAGCCTGTGAATGTCCCCAAAAAAAATGCAAACATTGCATTTTATTTTATCTCAGGGTACAAATTCCTGTTTCTGTCAGAATAATTTACTATTTCAGTACTGGAGAAAAACAAAATGTTAAGTATCATCCCTGACCAGTGGGAAAAAGATGAAGGAGAAGATGCTGGCAAAGAAGCACATGATGGGAACCCTCATGATGACTTTCAGGATGTGCTGTTTGTAGAAGGCCTGGTTCTCTGAGATCTGAATCTGCTCGTTGAGCAGGAAAGGCCGGCTGAAGGCGTACACCACAATCAAAGACTGGAAAACCATAAAACACGGATATTAGGTCAGTCAGAACATCCCACTGAGGATGCCGTGCGTATCTAACATAGAGAAGAAGGGATCACCTTCATTTCCCCACCTGAATCACTCCCATCACCATCACACAGCCGCAGAAGAGTAAAATCCCCAGGATGTTTTCAGGGAAGGTTGCCATTAAAGAAAACTGCAGTCCAGAAGCCAAACAAACTGTATTAACGCATGTTTGAAAGCAGACAGGAAGAGAATTTAGACTGATACTCACAGTGTAGGGTAGGAAGGTTATCAGCATCATGCAGGCCTGAATTAGAACAGAAAGCAGAACTCATCTTTAGAAAATAAAGGAAGTAGAAACCTCAGAGGAAATCTGCTCAAATGGTTTGTACGAGTAAAAGAGAAAAACTGTAGGAATCCACGGAAATATGAAAAATAGAGACGGATAGGAACTGCTATCTACCAGAGCCGATTCTGTACTCACAAGGTTAAGCAGAGCGAGGCAATCATCAATATGGACGATGACCTGGAATAACCTGGAAATTCAAAGATCCAATAAGGAACAAGCTGAGGTGTCGAGAAGCGACGCCTACAACAGTAGAAAGGGATTACCTGATATGAGCGGCCCAGGCAGCGGTCACAATGAGGAAGGTCATCAGATAAACGGCGATCTTGGTCGTAAGCAGAAGCTGAACGCTCTCCCTCAACTCCTGCACCAACCAACCAGGAGAAAACATCTCAGAACAGACTTCAACAACTAACTATTGGTTATTAAAATGGTTAGGAATTTAAAAACAAGAGAAAAAAAAATAAATGATGACAAATTACAACATGCTTTAAATGCATCAGAAAGATCAATCAAGGTAATAATAATCCATGTTACCTCATTATCTTCTACTTTAGTGTGGGCAACCGGTAGAATCTGGAAGCACAAAGTTAGGATTAGAAAAACACATCATCCAAAGATAACTGAAGAGATGGTTCTTGTAGTGGAAGCCCAACTTTAAACGTTTTTATTCATAATTTTTCCCCACAGGACAGGACTGTTTTCTCCCTCAAAAAAACCCCCCAAAAAACAAAAAAACAACAACAAAAAATCCACACCATTTTTGCATACATAATGAAGAGCTGACATCCTGTATCTCCTAATGATATGTGGGAATAAAAGCAGGCTGATGAGGATGTTTCAGAATCTGATAAACGTTCTAAAAGACTCCATAAGGAGTCATTTCTATTTTCCCTTAACGTTTATTGCAGAACATCCTGGGATTGCAGAGATTGTGACCTCCATGCAGCATGGATGGTTGATGGTCTGAGTTTATGGCAGTGCTTTTGTCATCAGGCTCAGTCGACTGTTGTTCCTACTAAGACACATTTTTTGGGGAAAGACAGAGAACCACAGCATCACAGATCCTACACTGTACTTAAGCATGAGGTGTTTTACTGCAAGCATACATATTCCCTGTTTCACACTGAACAGACTGCCGTCCTGTCCTGGATGTACTCCGCCGTATGCCCACCGGGGATAGGCACCGGCCCAACCGCGACCCGACGGGTGAAGCAGGAAAAGATGGATGGATGGATATGGGAAGATTTAAGCCAGTAAGTATCTTGTTCTCTTGTCTTTCCAGTGATCAGAGTAAAAGGCCACTTGTATCCACTGGTGGACGAAATACCACTTTCACTATCTAGTAAAAGTATTGATACTTATGGTCAAATCGTACTCAACTAACTACAAGTAAAATGTACTCAGTTCAACAGCTATTCTAGTTAAAATATATTTTTTTAAAAACTTAAGCATTCAAAAGTACAAAGTAAATTTTCTAAAATGATTGCATTGCTGTATAATTTTTAGAACCTTGTAACTTTCAGAAACAACCTGATGTAAGGACGCGTAGAACCACTCTGCCACAAATTCACCACCTGAAAAGAACTTCTGTATAAAAGTACCATAAAAAATGATTATTATTTAAAAACACACTGTCTTGATTCTTCTCACGCTTTCATGATAAAACAGCAGTTTAAGGTTGAATCTGTTACCACAAAGAAACTCCAACTGTGCTTTGAGACTCATTCTACTGAACAACATGGCAACAACTTAAGCCTTAATAAAGTTTATAAAATACTACTAATATCTGTCCCGAGTTTTTCCAGATTTGTGGAATGTCTACAAATCTCTAAAACAGAGGCGTCCAAATTCAGTCCTCCAGGGCTTGTATGTTTTTGTTCTTCTCACTGGAGGGAGTTACTACCCCCTCAACATGTCAAAGGTCCCCACATGGCTGCTAATGAGCTAACAATTGACCTAGGTTTGCAAAAAAAAAAAAAAAAAAAAAAAGAGAAATTACTACAACAGCCAGGATACCTGTACTTAAGGGTGAACTTTGTGAGAAATAGTGTAGCCAGCTGCATTATATTTCTTAGAAATATAGTGGAGTAGAAAGTATAATTTCTGACTTTGAAATGTAGTGAAAGTTATAAGTACTCCCTAAAAAATGTAAAGATACTCAAAAAAGTACTTAAGTACAGTAATCAAGTAAATGTACTTTGCTACATTCCCACACTATCTGTGTCACACATATTTACATCTCATAAAAATATCTGTGAAGTTTTCTAGAAGACGTGGGGGGGGGGGGGTTTAACCTGGAAAAATCATCCCTTAACAGGTGACATAACTTGTCACCAATAAAAAGCACTGTTAGGAACTTCTACAAAGAAATTTCACCTCCCATCTGCCCTCACCTGAATCACATTCAAAGAGACATGAGTTAGTGCAAAATAATTGTCAAGCAAAATTTTCCTTTGATGACCATTAAGGGACCAGTAAATAGTGCGACAGAGGGTGTGTGTCTCACCATGACTGTGGCAATGATGGAGATGAGAGCATCGCTGTAGGCCAGCAGTCTGTGGGAGGACTGGGTGCTGCTGTGGCCCTCTCTCTCGGACGGACTGAGGCTCTCCAGGAGCGGGGAGGATACCGCGTGGCTCCTCGCTGTTTTCTTCTCCATCTCCTCCTCAACGTGGTGCTCTATGATGTCGCTGTCATCATTCTCCCCCATCCTGGACGGAGCTGCGGGACCAAGGAGCCCTGTACTGTTTGCAAACAGCCGAGGGACAGCTGACTGAGGGGCGGGGAAACAGGAAGTAGAAGAGCAAACGTTTCCGGTCCGTTCCCTTCAGAGATCGTTCTTTCAATAACAGGAGGTGTCACTCTGCCGTAAAAACGTTTCGTTATTGCATATTCTCTCTTATTGAAATGAATCTGATTAAGACAGCTTAATAGAATATGTTTTTAGTTATTTGTTTTTAAATAAAACTGTCCTGGTGAAGAAACGTATGAAGTAAAACAAAGAGAAAGTATCCTTTGTAGACTTCGTGTAAAACATCAAAAATGATCATGAACACCAAATAAAAGTTGTATTGTAAAGATAGTAGAATAAAAAATAATGGGATTTAATAATAATAATAAATAAATAATAATAAATATACTTTGGTTGGGCTTCAGACACTCTTCCGCCTCAAGAGGGCGACATCCTACCACACTCATTCACCCTTTGGCCCAAATACCAAAATACATAAATACATACCAAAGACTCAATTAGTCATTAAAAATATACATTTTTACCAATAGTGATACTTCTATTACTAAATACAATATTAGTACTACTAATAATGATGATGGTAGTAGTATTGATTACAATGAGAACAGAGTTCAGCAGGATTTTTAGAGAGATTTCTGTTCTGTATTTTGACTCTTAAGGAAAAAGAGATGAATTAATAAATTCACAGCAGAGGCAAGGTAAGTTTATTAGTATTGCACACTTCAGTGCAAAGAAATTTCGAAGTGCTTTACACGAATTAAACCATAGAATGGAAGCGAAATAAAAGCAGAATAAAATCAAGTAAAGATAAAAACACAATAAAAGCAAGTAGTAAACCGAATAAAACAACTTAAACTAATAATACATTTGTAAACAGTTTAACTTCAACAGTCAAACACTTCTATTTGTCTAATCTGATTTGATACATTTAGAGAAGAATAAAATAAGATACAAGAGTGGACATATAGATTATTTCTAGACTTTATCCCCTTCTTACATTTAAATATCTGCATGTATGGTTTAAAGTAATGCACCTAAATGTTATTTTTTTTTATATAAAACAAAGCTACAGTTGACTTTCATTGTGTTTCTTTTTCTTCATGTCCAACATTAAGTAGTAGGTTTATGATTTTAAGAAGAGTTTGTGTTTTATCTTAGTGATTGGAGAATCAAAAATATTTATTTTTCTAAACATCTCTGTTGGCGTCCGTCCATCCATCCATCCATCCATCCATCCATCCATCCATCCATCCATCCATCCATCCATCCATCCATCCATCC
>JAUZNJ010036945.1:0-11658 GCA_034780135.1 Jordanella pulchra
ATATATATATATATATATATATATATATATATATATATATATATATATATCTATAGATAGATATATATAAAACTTGAATCCGAAAAGCAATAATAACAACAAATACAAGTCACACATTGCATTTCAACCGTGCGTCAACAGAGTGATTTAAAGGAATAAACTCACGAAAAAGGCCTGGACAAAAATCATGGTAAAGGGCCCACATTATTCACATTGTAAACATTTTGTAACAGTCATATGTGTCCTGAACCCTGTATATGAGGTTCACAAATGAAAAAAACCCTTTCACCTCTTCACCACTTTCTGGTACAAGCTGCCTAATGTAAGATACATTTCCCTGCACAAACAACCAAAATATGTTCTTGGGGCCTCAGTATTATAATTTTCATTTTCAAACGTAGCATGATATGGGACCTTTGATATTTTGTTGTACTACCATTTGAATTAAATGATTTCTGTAACTGTCAACGAGTCCTCTCAGCAGATATTCTGATCCATTCCTTATGACAACTGCTCAAGTTGTCACATGGTTTTATGGGTGCCTTTTCCAGACTACATGTTCTTAGCTCCTTCCAAAAATGCTGAATAAGGATTTAGGTCAGAGTTCATAGAATGCCACTTAAGATAAATGGAAGTTGGTCAAAATGTTCAGGAACAGTCTAGTAATCTCCAAACCATATTTTAACCCTGCTGCAATATCAAAACAAAAATAACAGAATTCGCTTTGTGAAGAACATAAATTTACAGTTACTTTAATGTACACATTTACTTCACTTCCATCTCTACTGATTCCATTTAGCACATTGACATTAAACATTGTAATCTGGTCTTCGAGTTTCATCTTCCTGCTGATATCATGTCAGCATTCCGATTCTCCATTATCAACTTCAACCTCTGATTCCTGTAATCAGTGCTGTGCTTAGTTCTGTCATTATAATATAAATCAGCTTAGAATCTGTTTGCTCTGAAGCCAAAATGAAAATAAATGTAGCTGCATCTGATTAGAAGAATACTACACATGATTTTGCATCTTAAAGTGAAGCACATGCTCATGGATTGCCAGTAAAGTGAGTAAAAATAATCTCTGAAAACAACAAAATATCCTATGGCTCCCTTTAGTTCTGTTTTCTAAAAACAAGTGAAATTGTTTTCCCAGTTGCTGCACAAAACCTAATTTTATTTAGTTTAATTTAATTTGCTCTGGGAAACCTGGCAAGATCATGAAATACTCATCTATTTTTAAGATTCTCCTTTACTCAGAGTATACTACACGAGAAAAGGTCTTCTGAATAGACATGCCTGCATAAATGAGTTACATCTCAAGCAATCCCATGTGTTCAGTTGGATAAGTGGGGGACTACACTCCAAAGGTGTTTCCAAGAGCTGCAGATGAGTCATCTTATATGGAGAGGTATTAGCAAGAGTTGAGATACTGGAATGGATTTAGAAAAGAGCTCTTTAAAGGCACATGTGAAAGCTAAATTACCTTAAGTGAATTAGGCTTTTATGAGGCCTTATATTCACCAGAATATGAGTTGGCTTACAGTAACTACTATGTCCAATACACATGTATCTAACAATAAAGTTGGGATATTGTTAACAGTTCAATATTTTTTCGTCACTGTTACGGCCCCTGGCCTCTTGTGGCCTGGCAGGCTCTTATTTTGTTATGCAGGTTCAGCTGTGTGGGCACACCTTCCTGATTGGCTGCCAGAACTACACCTCATTGTACCAGCAGAGGATTGCAAGCCAATCAGATGATGATGAGCCTCACCTGCACCACATAAAACGCCTGAAACTCATTCCTCTTGTGGGAGCCGCTAAGAAAGAGGTTGTGTAAAGCTGTTCCCCAGCTTAGGTATTTTGTTACTGCTTGGGCTAGGTTGAAAATGTGGTTGTTGGTCTGCTAAAGCAGTTTTGATCTTGTCTGCTTCATCAAGCCAGAAGCTTGTGCTTGGGAGTTTGGTGCTCCTTTTGTATCTTTTGGTTCATTTGAGTTTACTTTGGCTTGTCTTGTTTGGACACTTTGTCATTTTATTTACACATAATATTCTTTAGTCTTTTAGTTCCCCTTGTTTATTTATTCTCTCCTGTATTAAGTTGGTTAAGTTGTATTGTGTTTTGGTTCTGTGAAACCTCTTTTTTTGTCACTTTTTGTTTTTTTATAAAATCCTCTTCTCTGGACATTTCATGTTGCCGCCCCCTGGACCCCTAGACCTTGGGGGCGTAACAGCCACCTGTCAGTTAGACGCTCTCCCCTCAGTGTTAGGGATAGCCTCTCTTTCCTCATTAATCTCTATCATTACTACTTTTATAAATACCTCTGTTTATACTTGAACTGTCCTTGCTTTATTCAAAACCGCAGTGATCAGCCCTGTTCTGGGAAAAAAAAAACT
This sequence comes from Jordanella pulchra, assembly GCA_034780135.1. Lineage (NCBI taxonomy): Eukaryota > Metazoa > Chordata > Actinopteri > Cyprinodontiformes > Cyprinodontidae > Jordanella > Jordanella pulchra. The sequence goes on from JAUZNJ010036945.1 coordinate 2,397, forward strand.
AGTTCAGATCCCACTAACTTCAATAATCTACGGCCAATTTCTAATCTACCCTTCTTCTCCAAAATTCTACAAAATGTAGTATATAGTATATAGGTTGCATACGTATCTCAACAACCTGCATTAACAGTTCCAGTCTTGTTTCTGACGTTTCCATAGTACAGAAACTGCTCTCATAAAAGTCACCTATGACCTCAGGCCTATTTTCATCCTTATTCTCTTTGACCTAAGTGAAGCATTTTACACCATTTGTCTCGCCACCCTCCTTAATAGGCTTTCTTCCATTGACATCACTGAGACCACCCTAAACTTTAAATCACATCTCTCCAAACACTCTGTTTATTCAACTAAAACATTTTCTTCTCCATCTTCTACTGTCATTTCCAATGTTGCCTCAAAGCTTTGTTTTGGGGTCCCTTCTTTTCATAATCTACCTCCTCCCCCATGGCCGCATGTTTCGGAATCACTACATCAGCTTCCACTGTCATGCGGATGATAGCCAGCTCAATTTCTCCTGCAAAACCACTCCTAGTGGTTCCTCTAGCTCCCTTATTGACTTTGTGGCTGAAATAAAATCATGGTTCTTCACAAATCTACTGAAATTAAACAAAACGGTGGTTCTCCTTATTGTCCAAAGCCAACAGTCTCTTGACAATTGCTCTGTTTCCCCTTTGCCTCAGGTAAAGAGTTTGGATGTCATCCTAGACAGTACTATCTCTTTCCAATCTCGCATTAATAACATGATCCGGTCGGCCTATTTCCATCTGTGAAATATCAGTTCTCTTTGTCCATCCCTCACTTCATATACCACTCCCATCCTCTTTCATAAGCCTTGTCATTTCCTGCCTTGATTACTGTAATTCTCTCCTTTTTTGTCTTCCACACAAATCTCTCCATAAGCTTCAACTAGTTTAAAACTCAGCTATCCACATCATTTCTAGAGTTTCCTCCTTCCACCACATCAGTCCTGTTCTGTCAGAACTCTGCTCATTTTTCTCACTTTCCAGGTTATCTACAATTTCGCTTCACCTTATCTATCTCGTCTTCTCGATGTTGCTACTCCCTCTCAAACTCTCAGATTGTCCTCTATTCATCTGACTGTTGCTTCTGCCCATCTCACCACCATGGGGAGTAGAGCCTTCAACTGCTCGCTCCTCGGCTCTGGAACTTTCTAGCGCCTGATTAAAGGAACATACATTTACTCTCACTGCCCTCTGCACTTAAATATAGTTTGCACTGTTATATTTTAACTGTTTGATTGCTGTATTTGTACTCACTTCTGGTTTTAATGTTGATGTTTTTGTATTTATTGTAAGGTGACCTCAAGTGCCTTTCTGGCACTCAAGGTCACAGCTATAGCTGTGGAGCATACTGCGATATCTATTGTAAGCTTATTAAAAAAAAAACAAACATAAACTGCTCCTCTTACAAGATGTGCTCAGTGTATTTATAGCTTCATTGGTTGTAAAGGCAATTTTAACAGTTGGTTAAAAATTGGTTTTGTCTTATTGGCCCAGAAATTGGGCAGTCTTGCCTTAATGTCATCCTCTCTTTGTATTAACACATGTGTTGTATTTTATAAATAAATAAACCTACATCCCCAAACATATATCCAGGTTAACTAAATTCCCTCCATTTTGGACAAAAACAGCTGTGAAAAAGTGTAGGTTTTCTTACATATTCCTTCCTTTCCTTTTCAACGCAAGGAGGAAATATTTCAGATCACAAAAATGTTTTAATATCAAAAATAGAAATTCTCAATAAATATTTTTTTAATGGTGATTTTGTTTAGTAATTCACCCCTGAACCAACCCCCTGTACACCATGATGCTCTATATCCCTGAATAATACTGTTATCACTTTTATTATTTGCTTTTTTAGATTAACAAACAGACAATTTGGAAACTTCTTTATCTATGGAGCTGGTGATTTCCTCTATTCCAGGATGGCCATAACTGTAGATCTCTGTGACTGAAATCCTTACTTTCAGAAAGTAGTGTGTGTTTATCAAGGAAGTTTTTTTAGTCTGCCAATAAATAAACTTTTTCATTAATCTTGGAAAATTATGGAAATAAAGAAATAGGTCTTTAATTTGTGAAATGGATTGAATTGTTTTTCTATATTGGTATGATTTTCTATTTTGCTTGGAGATTTACCCATTTGGAATTAGAGGATAAATATATGTCAGTGATTCAGCAATTGCAGTAATAACTCCTTTGACTTTGGTTATCTTAATGTCATAAGTCAGTGTGACTTTTATTTTTACATTTCTTATCAACAATTATGATATCTCCCACTTTCAATGTTGTAAGAAAAATTTTATTTGGATTTTTTTTTGTTGTGAGTATTTCACTCTCTCTGTCATCCTTGGATCAGTGATATTTTCTGTCAGTTTTGGGCCAACGTTTACAAATGCTTTTTGAATTTTCAACCACTAGATCAATATTTGGACCCCTTTCTAACTAAATTATTTAAAAGATTCCACATTTTTAATATTTATTTTATTCTTATCTAATAGCTTAGTATAACATAACTTTTTAGATGTCCTAAAAACTTTGTTTAATTTATTATTAAATCTTCTATATCTATTTTCTGTCTTCACTATCCTATACTTTAGGAGTTCTCTACCAAGTATGTTATTTTCTTCTGCAATCCTTTAGTACCTATGGTGTATATTTACCTTTTTTGGTATTTTTTTTATGGGACAGTTTTTATCAGATGTGGTTATAAAAATGTTTAGGAATGTTACATAAGATTTATTATACGTTATGTTTTATTTGCCAGGAGTATTGAGTCCCAAATTTGACTAAGGAAATCTTCTTTAGATTTAATCATTAACTTCTCTTGTACTTTTGTTTGTCATCCTTTGCAGATTTGGTAAATGGCATGTACTTGCATAGTGCTTTTTCAAATCAGGAGACTTGACCAAAGCACTTTATACTACATTCAGTCATTTCACAAACACACTAATGGTGGTAAGCATGGTAGCATGGGGCTCACTGACAGAAGCACTGCTGCCATTACACAGCCACCACCAGGCCACCTGACGACTATAATCGGCAATGTTATGTGTCTTGCCCAAGACACCTCACCTAAGTCGGGAAGGTTGCAACTCTTCAGTTGCAGGTCAAACTCCTGTCTCTGACACCACAAATGAGCCCTTGGTTTGCCTTGTGAAACGGGGACATCCATGGAGTCAGGTGCATAGTAGTACGCACACACAAACTACTATGTGAGAGCATTTCATGTCACATATCACATATTTTCTGGTGATTTATTCATTTTAATAGAAAGCTTACAGTTTGCTGTCCATATTGCTGGGAATGTTTTTTTTTTTTTTTGCTTCTTCTGGATTCTGGGCTTTCTGGAGATGTCAGCCTTCCTCTTGGTCTGATGCTTATTTATATCTTCTTCAGTCTCCTCCATTTTTTAGGCTGAGCTATTTTGTGTCTATTGATGATGTGCATGTGACCAGGTTTTTTCCGTGATGATAATGTCATTCATTCTTCTATATTGTTCCCGGTCAGAAACTCTGTTCTCCAGGTGGTGTATCCTCTTACCTACATTTTCCTTGAGGATAGCTCAATCCTCTTCAAAAAAAAACCCAACATATTACCTTTCTGCTGCACTTTTGTAGCAAAAACCTCTGACAGATGCAGTCTTCTTTGGTCCTATACTGTATTGGCTTGCCTTTATTAATTTTAGTTTTTATATCTCATCTATCTATTAAGAAATCAAAGGAATGCTGAATAATCCAAAAAGCTGTGTATTCAGTACTGGTATCAACATAATTATTTGGGGGTTTATAATAAAACATTTTAAAATTATTCAACATAAAAAATATACATTTTGAAAAAATATTACTTTAAAAAACATACCATTCCAGATGAGTAGATCTAAATGTATTCCATGTTTGGCACTGGGAATTTACAGACTGAAGACAATATTACTAAAAATAGAAAATTAAGACAAAAAGATGAAAAACATTTGCCTTTCTTGTATCCAAACATGTCCATCCATCCATCCATCAATCCATCTTCTCCCGCTTCATCCGTCAGGGTCACAGTTGGACCGTGACAGTACACATGTTGTCTAGGGACACATGTGTACTGTTTTATTTTTGAGGAAAATCTAAATAAATATAACTTAAGTAAAGAACAGGCAGGAAACTAATCGTATTGTTTGTGTGCTACTTCAACTACTGCACACATCTGTTTCTGGAAAAAGACGCTTTTTGTGACTCACTATAACATCAATCACACAGGAAATGAAATGAATAATGACAATATAAAATTCCCTCTCCTGGTCTTTTCTCTTTCTGTCCCTTTACTCACATATCACACTCATTTGCTAAAAGGTTTCTTTGCCCTACCTTGCTTTTTCTTTTTATTTGTATTTGACTTTCTCCCTCTCCAAGGTTTTAATCTCTGAGCCTTATGCTTTTCATTTTCCCTTTGCCTGCTCTCTCCTGTGCTTACACTGTTTTTAAGAGAGATTGTTTCTTTTATTCATGTTTTTCCCTGTGATTTACAGGTTGGGAAATGATTCAGAAACACACAAACACTGGTTTACATAACACACAACACTCTCCTTCTATCTGAATGTGTTATGGGGCCTAAATCAACTATGGCATAGCTTCTATTATCATCCATCTTTACTTCTGTGGCTATTGTCAGCCATTTGAGATTCTCCATGAGAATTGTTCAGGTCCAATTAATATGCTGCTTGTTTTCTTTAAATCTTTTACTTGAACTTTATGCTCCACTTTTGTGGCTTTTTGCACATAGCTTGAAGGGGTCAGTTTGTGGTTCTGCTGAGGTGCAGTGGTTGCCCAAGTTGCTTTAATAACTCATTCTTGGGTCTATTGTCTCCCATCTTTTTTGACAATTCAAAGCTCCCCTATGGGGCTATGGTCAGTTAAGTTTTCTGGACAATCAAGCACATAGTCATCAAACCCGTCGTACTCATACACGTCGTCTTGTGCTTATCCGGGATCGGGTCTCGGGGGCAGCAGTCTCAACAGAGACTCCCAGACTTCCAACTCAGCAGACACCTCCTCCAGCTCTGTTGGGGGAAGCCCAAGGCACTACCAGGCCAGTCGAGAGACATGGTCCCTCCAGCGTGTCCTGGGTCTTCCCCTGGGCCTCCTCCCTGTGGGACGTGCCTGGAACACCTTCTGAGGGAGGCGTCCAGGGGACATCCGAAAAAGATGTCCGAGCCACCTCAGCTGACTCCTCCTGATGTGAAGGAGAAGTGGCTCTACTCCGAGCCTGTCCCGAATGATCGAGCTCCTCACCCTATCTCTAAGGGAGAGCCCAGCCACCCTGCGGAGAAAGCTCATTTCGGCCGCTTGTATCCGGGATCTCGTTCTTTCGTCATGATCCAAATTTCATGACCATAGGTGAGGGTAGGAACGTAGACCGACCGGTAGATCAAGAGCTTTGTCTTTTTGCCCAGCTCTCTCTTCACCACGACAGACCGGTGCAGCAACTGCATCAAGGCAGCAGCTGCTCTGATCAGTATATCGATCTCCCGCTCCAGTCACGAGTCATTAAACCAGGTTTTAATATTTTTGGTGACGTCATGCTGGAAAATGATCTCAGCATCTCCATTAAGCCCTTGCCAAAGGAAGTTGTTTTAAAATGTCCTTGGAAAACGGCCATGCTGATCTTGAAATGTATTGGGTTTAAATAATGATTTTGTTGTAGCCTATCTAGGTCAAAACCAGGTAAGACTTTGTTATTATGTGTTAGAACCAAGGTAAGTTCCAAGGTTGGATCGAAAACTGAAAGTGACAACAAAAAACCAAAAGCAAAATAACAATACTTGGGTATTTTTCCCTATTCTGTTGTATCTCTGTTACTCTTTAGACCAATCTGTCAGCCTTTATTGCTTCCAGCATATATTGCATCTCTTTCCCGAAGCTAGAATTCTCTTTGGACCAAATGCTAATTCAGTCAGGCACTTAATCAGACATATTAATTCCATATCTCCCCTGATTGCACCAATTCTGCTCTGGTTGGATTTTTCTTCTGCTACATCTCTTCTGGAGCAAGATAACTTTGGACAGTGATTCTAACAAAAAAATGTAAAACATTTAATTAGGAAATCAATTTAAATATTTTAAGAAAAAATGGATGGCAGAATTTATATGGAGGTCTAAACGCTGTATGCCAATCAGAGTTTATAAGAAGTTGGGTGGAAGTAATGGAATCATTCTGAAGTAAAAATTGTTACAAGCTGTAAAACACTTTACTGAGAAGGAAACTTTCAGCAGGAACATGACCACATACATCCAGAGATATAATGCATTGGTTTAAATGAAGCATATATTTTTAGGAAATAGTAGAAAAGTATAAAGTTGAATAGAGTAGAGTGGAAACATTCTGATAAAATAAAGAGAAATGTACTACCAAAGATGTGTAAGTATATTTTTGCATCAGAAAACAAGAGACTATCAAAAAGAACTTGAATGAGAAGAATTAATGAAAAAAGGGGTTAAATTAGGTACCCCCTACCCCCTTTACAGTTCTGTTCCTTTTGATTTGGTTTATCATATAAAATTTACCAAATAAAGCCACTGAAGATTATTGCTATAACGTACAAGTCGTGAAAAGGTTCATGCAGGATTAATAATTTTGCAATGCACTGTTGAAATATTTGTGTCATGCTGAAAAGCAACACGATCCATGTCACTAAAATGACTATACTCTAAGTCACTCGCTGCTGTTTGTTTTTTAAAGAGAAACCAGAATTTGGCAGAGGTTGCATCTATTTTGTCCCCTCTGTGTTTGTGTATATTTAGGCAAGTCTATTTTTTTCTGAAACATTTACGGAGTGCAAAAACACACACACTCTCTCTCACACACACTCTTGTGTTTTGGTACCCAGATAATTGGATTGTCTTCCTCCTATTTCTCATTCAATTTTATAGTGTAACCCAGACCCTTACCCTAACAATTTGCGATACATACCCAATCTTACAACCCAAAAAGAGAAGTTCTTCTCAGAGGGACCAGTCAATTGCCCCCACACTTACAAGGATCCGTAAGTCCCCACAATGTAGCATAATCCTAGAAAATTGTCCTTACATTGTCTCCAATGGTATCAAATACTCCCTTCCCCAACACACACACAAACACACACATTAAAATGCTGACAATATGTCTGTAAATCCTGTAAAGCTCTTATATGGTCTACTTAACTTGCTGAAAATGTGATATTTAATTTAATGATGTGCATATTATATTATTTTATTGCCTACTTTTTAATTCAGCTAATGAATTGTTTTATCTTGTAGAATCATTCTGGTTTTAAATCCCTGTTTCCATTGGCACTGTGCAAAGGAATCACTTTGTTTAGGGCAATGATGCTATCTCTCTGTTGGTCCGTCTGTCTAAATTCTCTGCAGCCCCCAGTGATTTGGTGAGAGGCTTTCACAGAAAACACATAGATTTACCATTAGATAATGACAAATGGCAGGCACAACTAAGCTGATTTCAGCACTTACTGCTCCTTTGGGAGCCTGTTCACAACACACTGCAGTCTGCACTGCCCAGCTCCACCAAAGATCCTAATTGAAAGAGTGGCTGCTCACCCATTTGATTCAGCCTGACATGCTTTTCTGGTCAGCTCCAGGGGTGATGTAGTGTGACCTGCTGGTCAAAATATGCTGAGTTCCGGAGGAGAAGACACTGACCTAAGTCAAGATTTGTCAGAGCAATGGTCTTTGAATGGATGAATAAAGTTGAATTTGTAATGCGAAGACAAAACCTATGCAGTCATGCTACGTATACAATATCAGTAAAACAAAGCTGAATGAGTGGAGCAACAATGTGTTTGTATTTTTTTTAAATTATTACTATGTAAATCTTTGGAAAATGCATGCTTTCATGTTTGCTCTTCAGATCTGATCCCCAATAAAGAAGCCCATCAGGCTTTTTACACTGAAAGCTGTTAGTGGCAATATACCCTTTCAGGTTTGCATTCATCTAACAGACACATTCACTTGGAAACTAAACAGAGAAATGTAATGATGTTTCACTTTGAAGTAAGAAAAGAAGAGCCAGGGGATGTTTTACTTCTGTGTGCATTAAGAGAAATGTCCAGGTACATAGAAAGGTGAGGGGTTATTTATGTTGTTGATTTATGCGGCAATGGTAATGATTTCAACTAAAAAGTCAGTAAACATTACCTACTTTGTATTCATAATTAATCGTTTTAGGGAGGTTTAATCCCAACAGTTCAAGATTGTTTTTTTTTCTCAACGTATTGCACTGCACAGCAAGCTGTTTTTAAGAGATCTCTCTTTCTATTTGATTTTTCTACTTACAAATAATCTCCTAATTATTTAGGGCTGTGCCATGACTTTATTAGTTATATTGACTGCTTTACAGATAGGGCTCTGACAGAAGATATTTTTACAAAAAGACTAATACAATCATGACCTTTGTTTAAAATATATCACTGGCAACTAAATGTTACAGCTGGCAATTGGCACTGTTTCAAACTGTGATAAAAGAGGACAGACAATAGGGTAAAAATACAGAATTCTGTATTCAATGATATTTAAAAACTTTGTATGAAAATATTTTCAAAATATATAAAGCAACAGTAGTGGCTCCTTAATTTCACATTGCTCAAATAACACTTAAGTGTATCTGCCTTGGACTTTAACATTGTAAGGAAATACACAGCATTTTAAAAATATTGCTTCACCTATGCCCTCCCATTCATGTGATCCTGATGCATTTATTATTTTGATCACCAGTAAAAACTGACTAAGGATTTTAATTTTTTTATTGTGTGAGCATTGTAATTCTATTTTATTACAGAACAATGGCCTGATGGAGGTAGATCTGAATTTAATGCTATGATACTTTGATGCAATATCTGCGGTACAGAAGATTTACTCACCTCCAAATAAATATCTCTTAAACAATGAGCATGCTGACCTACTTGTAGTTTTTTCAGCTAAAGTCTATTCGATCAGTTTCAGACACTCAGGGACTATTGAACTTTCATTGCTAGAGATTTACTTGATTCTGAAGAATGGGAACACAGAGAGTTATGATGCATCAAAAGTGAGTATGGTATCCAGTCTTAACACATAAGAGTACTTAATACCTCCTTCCCATCACAACATGTTTACACTAGGGGTTGAATCAATTAGTCGACTAGTCGACTAATCGACTCTAGGACGTCTCGCGACTTTTTACATTTCATGTCGACTAGTCGCAGTCATGTGATTGCCGGTGGTGACAGC
>JAUZNJ010036946.1:0-11657 GCA_034780135.1 Jordanella pulchra
CTATTCTATTCTATTCTATTCTATTCTATTCTATTCTATTCTATTCTATTCTATTCTATTCTATTCTATTCTATTGCTTCTGAATGAAGTCAGGTAGGTCTTCACTTTTTTCTAGTGAGGCTCTGACGGTGGTGGATAGAAACTGTGAAACGGTTGTAGACGGCTGTGTGTGGTTTTGAAGATATGAGAATAACTTTACGTCTGCAGGTGTGAGTGTTCCCCTCTTCAGCAGGACTCCAAGGCAGGTCGTTGTAGAAGTCTGCGCAGCGCTCACAGTTTACTCCAGCTGTGTTATGCTTGCAGTCACACTCAGGATTCACCTGCCAAGAGGTACAGTCAAAGATCTGGAGTCAACAGGTAATTCTGAATATAAAAAGGCAGATGCCTCATGAAGCCAGAATCCAGCAAAGCCTAAACAATAAATAAGAAATGTAGGTTCCAACATCATAAACGTTCAGAAGTGAAACACAGGATGATGACTATGATGCACAGCTGCTCTCAGACCTGGATGCTGTTGGAGTTTGGGAAAACGTATTCCTCCGGCAGGCACCGGTCCGCATGCCCGTGGCACATGCAGGTGCCCATCACTCTCATTTCCTTCAGGGCGAAAAACTTACTGAGGGATCTGCCCGGTAAACGGGGCACATCACCCAACTCAGTGAGGGTCAGGCGGAGGCCGGTGAAGCCTGACTTATCTGAGGACAGAGCAGCCAGTCAGCAGGCTGGTTTCCACCAGTGGAGCTGTGAATAGCAGCACACTCACATACCTTCTATTTTCCTGCTGTTGGACAGTGGAGCATAAGTGTACTGATGTAACGGGCTGAACTCAACCTGGAAAAACAAGGGACGTTGCTTTTACTCTCTCATAAATTCTAATGAACTTTCCACACTTTGCCACTTACTATGGTGAAAAACCTGACAGAGTGACTCTCAGTGGGTCATAGATAACAGTGGGAGACACTCACCGTTTCATCTTGGTACAGGTTTACATGGCGCTGCAGCGTGTTGCAGTATGTCTGCTCTAGACTCAGAGGGGGGGAGGTTTGGACCCCAGGAAAAGCTTCCTGGCAGTTTTCAGCCAGGTAGAGAGCAGGCTCCCATGTCCGACCGTTATCCAGCGTCCGCTCTATGACCATGGCTCTGGGACGAGGACCCTGCAAAAAACAACATCCAATGTTGTTATCAGCCAACATCAAAAAAGCAGCAAGTGTTTAAAGTTCAGCCCAAGTCCAACCTTGAAGCTGAGCACCAGGTTGTCGAGCTGGAACAAGTTATTGAGATCCAACTGGATAGAAACTGGATTAACTCCTGCAAGAAGAAGAAAGGAAACACATCAGTGGAGAAAACCTTTATGTTTGATGAACCTGACTAGTTCACAGACTAGGTGACCAGTAAGGAGTGGAACTATGTCCTGTTGGTCTCTAAGCTGTAGTGGTTTTCACCTTTGCTGGACTGCCACCACCTGTCCGGTCCAGAGGTTGTGAGAATGTCTTGGATCGTGTGGGCGAGCTGACTGTTGGGGTTCCTGGAGTCACACGGGCAGCATTTCATCCTCCGCTGTGAGGAAACATAGAAACAAACACAAGGTCTCAGACAGGCTGCAGACTTTAGAGAAACTGTTTCACTGAGATGGTGACAGAGGCTTAGAGGGATGGGGAGCTCCTCCACATTTGTAGCTAACTTCAAGCTCAGCTCTTGCTTTCACTACAAACAAGGGAATTGACAGAAGGTGACTTGGCCAGTAAAAGTTCATCAGTCTGAAATGTCTCCAGTTTATCGAGGGATTCAAGAATCAAACGGCCTCATATTGCCTGAACGAAGAGACGTTTGTTCTTTTAAAATGTATAAATTGCTTGAAGCCTTAAACTAAACGGGTGCAGAGTTCCAATGCCTGAGTAGGACACTCTTTGTAAAAACAACATGAAGTGAAACATTTCATTTAGGCAGCTGGCTCCGGCCATTTCAGGATATAAAGAGGACAAATAGAGCAACTAAGAGCCTTTAGGCTCTTATCCTCCATGTTGATTATTAGAAGGCCTTCATGTTTTCAAGCTTTCAGTTCAGTTTAAGAAATTAGATGTGAAGTTTCCTAGGAGACGTTTCTCCTCTAATCCAAGCAGGAGAAAACAGGAATAAATATACTGTAGGTGTGACGATGAATTAGGGGAGGAGGAGAAAAGAACCAAAGGAGGCTCTAATCCCTCCAACATGATGACCAGTAGAGGTCACCTGGGGGTGATGATGGTCTATTAAAGTTGTTATACTCCTATTTGAGGACAAGTTTTTATTGATTTTCCTACCTCTGAGGTATGACAAAATACATTTTAAAGAAGAGAATTAGATAATTTATGTCCAAATATTAGTCTTAATATTTCAGCTTTAAACTCCTTGTTCTTGTTATTATTTTCCTGCTGCCTCTTAGATTAAAACAACAGAAAAGTCTTCCTTTTTTTTTACCCCTGTTTCTGTTGTTTCCCCCTGGTTTATACATGTACTCTATAAGACTTTGTTTGATTAGATGGCTTGTAGAGCTTCATGCTACAAACTGACCTGTTGCTGTTAAACCCAAAGGAAATTGAAAAAAAGAAAGACCTAGAATATCTCTCCTCATTTTAGTTTTTAATCTTTGACACATCAAGGTTCTGGTTCAGTTTCCTGGTTCAGTTTGATGGTTCTGGTTTAGTTTGATGGTTCAGTTTCCTGGTTCTGGTTCAGTTTCCTGGGTCTGGTTTAGTTTGATGGTTCTGGGTCAGTTTCCTGGTTCAGTTTCCTGGTTCTGGTTCAGTTTGATGGTTCTGGTTCAGTTTCCTGGGTCTGGTTTAGTTTGATGGTTCTGGTTCAGTTTTCTGGTTCAGTTTGCTGGTTCTGGTTCTGTTTTCTGGTTCAGTTTCCTGGTTCAGTTTTCTGGTTCAGTTTTCTGGTTCTGGTTCAGTTTTCTGGTTCAGTTTGATGGTTCTGGTTCAGTCTTCTGGTTCAGTTTGCTGGTTCTGGTTTAGTTTGATGGTTCTGGTTCTGGTTTAGTTTCCTGGTTCAGTTTGCTGGTTCTGGTTCAGTTTCCTGGGTCTGGTTTAGTTTGATGGTTCTGGTTCTGGTTTAGTTTCCTGGTTCAGGTTTCTGGTTCAGGTTCAGTTTGATGGTTCTGGGTCAGTTTCCTGGTTCAGTTTCGTGGTTCTGGTTCAGTTTGATGGTTCTGGTTCTGGTTTAGTTTCCTGGTTTAGTTTTCTGGTTCAGTTTTCTGGTTCTGGTTCAGTTTCCTGGTTCTGGTTCAGTTTGCTGGTTCTGGTTCAGTTTTGTGGTTCAGTTTTCTGGTTCTGGTTCAGTTTTCTGGTTCTGGTTTAGTTTCCTGGTTTAGTTTTCTGGTTCAGTTTCCTGATTCTGGTTGTTTCCTGGTTCTGGTTCAGTTTTCTGGTTCTGGTTTATTTTCCTGGTTTAGTTTTCTGGTTCAGTTTGCTGGTTCTGGTTCAGTTTCCAGGTTCAGTTTTGTGGTTCAGTTTGATGGTTCTGGTTCAGTTTTCTGGTTCAGTTTTCTGGTTCTGGTTCAGTTTTCTGGTTCAGTTTCCTGGTTCAGTTTTTTGGTTCAGTTTGCTGGTTCCGGTTTAGTTTTCTGGTTCTGTTTGCTGGTTCTGGTTCAGTTGAGCCTTTTCTAAGTTCTTTAACAGCAAAGCTTGGAGCTGAACTCTGTGCAGCTCGTTCATTTCCTTGCGTTCTAATAACAGATTATGAGGATAGATGAGGTGGATGCAGGAGAGAAGATGGTTTGTTATAATCCTTCTGAATGTGAGAGTACACTCAAAGTCCAGTAGGTGGCAGTGTGTGTTCCTAGTGGCTATAGAGGATTCAGGTAAAACCACCCCCCCTTCACACTTAATAGCTGACTGCTGACACACGAATGAAAGAACGTGTTGCTGTAAGAATCTGACAAATGTTTTTGTTTTTAAATGCTGCACAGTTTGTAGATTAAACTGCCTTTCTGCAGTATAACAACAACATGCTCTGATTTTAGATGTTTGTCAGGTGCAAAATTATGGGTTTACTAAAACTAGATCAACCGACAAACAAGGTTACTTTCTATAGATCTATTCATTAGGTTCAACACCTAAACTAACCTAACCTCATATGTTTTTACTTGTCTGTTGAGATGCATCATTTTCACAAAGCTCCCTTTTTATGTGGCTCAGATTTGTAGTTCCTTATTGAAAACGTTTTGTTATTAAAACAGAGCCGTATCTTATCTCAGGTGAGAGAGGCACTCCCTATCAAACACGCCGAGGTGTGCACACGTTACACGAGACTTGGTCTTTAAACTAAACCTTGTACTGCATGCAGCTAACAAGTGCTAGTGTGTGAGGGTTATGGCTCTTGGCCTTACAACATGTGCAAACACACAGTGTTTATAATGAGCTGCTGCCAATTTTAGCAACAGACTCTCAATGGACAAAGTTACATTTTAATCCATTTGAACTAAAGTGCATCAAGGCAAATTTACCAGTGAAATAAAAAAAAACTAAATGTGGAATAAAAGAGGATTAAAACAACATTTTAGGATATTTTGTGAATGTTTTGTTGTTATGCAATCACACAGTAACAATGTTCTCAAAACTTAGTTTAAATATGAGATCAAATGCATTGCAGTACTGTGTTGTGTAATATGTATTCTGAGTTTAAAGGTTAGAGTTAAAATTTGCTGCAGATTTAAGAATTTTAAGGCTATTTGCAGATAAAACATTGGACTCATTAAAAAAGTTAATTCATATGCTATGATTTAATTACAGGGGTTAAAAAATAGAAGTAGAATAAACCAAAACTATTAGAGCGGGAAGACATGGAGGTAAAGTTTGGTGATAATCAGGTAGGAAAGCATAAAAAAAGTCAAATGATCTGTGAATGTATGAGTGTAGAATATTCCAGTCTGATCCTGATCCTTGTCAAAGATCAAAAAAGAGAAAGATAAAAAAACAAACAAACTGTAGCCTACAAGTGAGACAGCCTATTTCAAGCCGATCCAGTATCTACACCCAGAGTTACATTAGAAAATCAATCATTTGAATCATCAATATTTTATTTACACACATGACTCTCATACTGACATGAATATTAGTCTTAGCTGCTCTAATCCCATTGTTGGAAATGATGGATTACTTCATGCCTCTGAGACAGCTTCCACGAAGCTAAAATACAACACATTTTATTAGAAGAAAGTTGGACAGGGCAACATAAAAAATACTTAACACCCAGTTAGGCTGTGCAAGCTAACAGCCTCTGGAAGTTTAACATGCTAGCAAAAAAAGGTAAAAAGCTCCACAGATCAAAGAGCTGATCCAACTGTTAGTGGAAGCACTGAAAATAATTGTCTTTTTCACTCTATTTTGAGCAGGAATCTAAGTTGCAAAACTATCAGCTTAGTCTTGCAAACTGCACGCCCTCTGCTCTGGACAGTCACCCTCATTTCAAAAGCGGCCCTTGGATGCAGTTTGGGTTGGATTTTGCTGAGCCAGCAGACAGTCCGATGGGAGACTGCAGAGCTCAGCCTAAAATAGGGTTTCATCATGATTCTCTGGCACAGAAATCAGACAATTTCACAATTGTTGGGCAGGTAATCTGACTAAAATCACGATGTCCACATGTCTACCATGTTTATCTGCCTTTTCACCATGACCTCTGCATGACTTGCTCTCTGGAAGTTGACACCTACAGTAAGGACACTTGTGGGATCTAAGTAAACACTGCTGGTTAAGCCAGAGGCATAAACAGCTTTTTTAAGGGGATTAGCATGTATGTAAGTTTTTGGAATATGTTTTGATTGTTTCGGCTTCCTACACAATGCTTTAAATGGTCAGAAATCTTTCTGTTTTGAGCCGTAAACCTTTGAAACGAAAAGAGGGCAACAGACACTACAGAAGAGTGTTTGGATCACATTACCTGCTGGTAAGGAGTGCAGTAGACCTCTGAGCCGCTAAGGCCACAGGTGGAGGAGGCCCGCAGCTGGTCAGACCTGCCCAGGAGCAGGTCTTTGCTTGGTGGGTAACAGGCTCCAAGAGAGCAGTCATTCTGGGCTTCTGATATCACAATGAAGGCTGTCAGGAGAAAAGGCAGAACAATGAGGAAATCCTTTAAAGCAGCTGTATGAATCTAGCAGTGTTGTGTACTGTGGCCTCACAGCTACTGGGAAATTACAGGCTAACTGATGTCGCTGAAATACATTTAAGCATCAAGAACTGGATCAAAGTCCTCGATCATGATTATTTTCCCTTTAAAACCAAGACCAGAGCCACTTGGAAACTGACCAGCAGATAAATCCCATGACTGACCCTCTTTAACTGAATGAGAAATCCATTGGTGTTGTAATGTCAGGAGTTTGACACATGGCAGCTTGTCCTGCTCAGTTTTTCGCAATAAATCCCATGACACGAAAGCGGTTTGTGTTTTTTGATCTGTTCATACGTATCCTGGCCTGACTGCTTTAACAGGGTCTGGTTTGCTGTCGCATTGACATTAGTGTCATGGATCTGTTGTGTGGGTTTGTCTGTCTGCTTGAGGTTATTTTATTAAACAGAGGATCTTTCGTGGAGGCGCTGGCCGCCTGGTGGCAGACCACACACCTGTCACTGATTGACTCATCCAGCTGCAGCCCGCATTCATTCTGATGCTCAAACTGCACAGTAGCTCAGAGCTCAGAAACACTTCCTGAGGGGTTTTGACAATCTTTGAGGATATTGTTCATGTTCTTGGCCATCTCCCTCAGGTTGTGCTCTCTTTACCTCTCAGATTCAAGCCTCTTTGCTTGTTCAACACTTCCTGATGACAAATCTCAATGACAGTAAGACTTCCTATGATGACTTCCTCTATCCTGGTGTTCCTTACCTGCGGTTCTCTAACACCTTCTAGTTAGTCTCCATCTTCCTGCTTCAGTCTGTTCACAAAAGAACCTTTTCCCCTCAAGTCCCCGTCACCATCTTCTCCACCCAGCATCAGTCATCCTCTCTCAGACAGTAAGCAGCTCAGTTCTACGCCATCATGAACATTTTTTGACCACTCTTGCCCTTTGCCTCAGACTAATTATGTCCTCCTTCCTGCACGACATTGAACCCGATTTGCCAAAGTCTATGGAACCAGAGACTATGGAACCGGAGTCCTGGTTTGATTCTAGATGTGCTTTAGGGAACTTTACCTAAACATGAAACGCATGACTGACTTTGTACTGAATCTCATCCGCTTCACCTCTTTGAGATTCCATGGGTCCTGTTTACACTACGATTAAATGTGGCCTAAATCAGTTTTTCTAGGGGTTTAAGGGATCCGGTCAGGCTGTTTAAAACGTGTGGTTGGTAACACAGCAACAATTGATCTAAATATAAGATTAAATGTTCCTGAAAAATGTATATTTGCTCCTAACCTAAACAGGCAGCTAAGATTGGTCCAACTGAATCAGTATTTATGCACTTAAACTAAGTCACTTGGATATTATGCACTTGAAATAGACAATGGGGTTGTTTTTTCCTTATTTCAAGCGTAGATAATCTTATTCCATGGACAAGTTTTCTGACCTGCTCAAATCAAGAGAAAATGCACTTATTTGCATAAACATGGACTCAGACGTGTGGCTAGTCCTGGGCTATACCTCATTATTTCTCACCACCCTTTCCGTATCTGTCCATTGGATACAATTTTGCTGCCTCAATAATTTTCAATAAAGTTTCATATACAAGTACTAAGCTAAACCTTATGGCAGCAACCATAATGTTCTGCTTGTGAAAGCAAAGCTGTTGGGCAAACATAAAACAGACTTTCTTATATCAGTTTCTGCCGTGATGGAAAGCAGAGACATGTTGATCTTTACTAAACTAAAAACTTTGTTCAGGCCCTGCAGTAAGACCTGCAGAGTGAACTTAGCAATAGACAGGGAAGGCAAGGTATTAATAGTTAGAGCAGGGGATGGGTACTGGAAAAATTAAAAACACCACAATGAAAAGCAAAAAAGCAAATAAAAGGAACTAAAACATTGTTTAGGTCCACAAGCCAGGAGCCCACCTGGCAGCAATGCAGGACCCCAGAGCCACTGCAAAAACTGAGAGGAAATCTACTCATAAAATCCCAAAGCAACCGGCAGCCATGTCCTCCAAACCAGTGCAGGCCCCGCTGGGCCCCTGCCTCCTCCCCGTTCAGCGAGGATAGGAGGTGTTTACCAACTGGGAATCTTCCCAGGTTCTCACAGGTCTGTGCCTGTCCCTTTATACCAGCACACGAGCCAGTCTGCAGCAAGACAGTTCCTTATGTGTCACCTATCTGCTGGTGCAACTTTAAACTGCTAATTATCTGTTTACCTTTTCCAAATGTATTTTCTTTATTTGACCCGATCAGTGTAAAGCTCTGGGATCACCCTTTGGTTTCTAGCGCAGCAGACACTAATCATCCAAACACTTAGCATAATTACTATTATCAATCTGATTATTTTCTGGTTCTGCCTTCAATCTGTGATGAGGCGTGAGACTTCATATGCAACTGAAGACAGTCTGATTCAATAACTTGCTGTCTAACTTGAGCCAGACAGGCTTTGATAGAATTTGTCAAAGTAATTTGACCAAAGAAAACAACCAGCAAAACAGAAATCTTACCAGCTAGAAGTAGAGGGATTATCATGCTGGGTTCCTAATGTCTGTCTGCCTGGAAGAGATAAGAAAAGAAAGTCTCATAAAAACATTCAAGGAACTTTGGATGTAATGTTAGATGTAAAACTCACCTGGAAACCTGATCCCTTGAGGGTTAGCTTCTGTCCGTATTTAAGAATGCGCTGCTGAGTGTTTTATATGCTGGCTCACCTGCGCAGGGTGATACAGAGTGTGTCAGAGTCCCACCCTTGACAACCACTCCCCACAGTCATGAATCAACACACAGACACAGAGTGAAAAACCCCACCGAGACATAAAGAACGAAAACATGTCTGAACTGAGCATCATACATCCCAGAGCAAAAAGGACCTCGCCCAAAATACCTACAGTAATGAAACTTTCCCCTTGGATTTGTGTATTTGTTGGCTTCTAAATGGATATTTTTCATTGGGTTTATCTTTATGTTCTGACTTTTCCTCAAGCTCCATGTTCATTCATGACTTGTTTTGCTCAGATAACCCAAACACATAAAATTTGACATAAAAACATACATTTTGCCTGAAATCTGTTACCAAACAACAGTTTAAATTCAGTCAGAAATTGCTGTACTAAGCTCATTGTGAAATAAATGTACGTAGTTTTATAGCTTTTTAACTTCAGGTGTTGTTGCTCCTTAAAATGAGCTCACATAGATCGATCTCATGGCAAATCTTCAACAAACACTGTTTTAATGTTATTTGGCAAAAGCCTCTTTATGAATTGTTATCCTTATATAACATTTTTACAGTTTTCCCTCTATAGAGTCACAAAACGTAGTGTTTTATTCCATCATGACAGGGCAAAGCTTAGGGATAAGAGGCAGTATTGCACAGACACTTATTATTCTGCTGTGAGCAATGTTTCCTCAGCCTGTCAGCTGGTATATTATCTCTGCTGATCATCACTCAGGAGTAGAAAACTGTGACTCGAGGGCATGTTCAGAATATGCACAGTTTTGTTTTACGCTTACAGGCACACTGAGTAAGACAAAGTACAGGGTGTGACTTCTGACTCAACACAGACACACAGACATCCATGTGTTTCTATCTACAAAAAGACTTTGCATTGACTTCTATTCATTTCTATGGACTAACACTGAGGCTAACCATAAACCTGAGTGCTAACTCAAGGACAACATCCAAAAACTACCAGAGGACCAGAAAATATCCTCACTTTCCAGCACTGACATTGTTTGAAAACATACATGTGGTGTCATACATAGAATATGAAAAAAACAGCTGAAATAAATAAAAATGGTAATATAAAATATGGAATAAAAGCAAATGCAAGTTGTTTAGACAATACGAGTATAGAATGAAATATACTCCGGTGCTGAGAACTTGGTCCTATTCAGATAATCTATCATAATCTATTCTATTGTATAGAGCAGTTCTTCAGAGTCAATTTATTCAACTTTGTGATAGTCAGCATTTCGGTTTTAAAACAGGTGATATTGACAAACAAACTAACCCAACTCTGAGTCAAGTCAGCCAAGAGTTCAGTGTGAGTGCAAGCTTTATAAGAAGTCCTCACCCATGGGACTCAGAAAACCCAGTCCACCATGGCAACGAGAGGAAATAAGAAGCCTCAAAGGTTACAGTTCACACTAATTTCATTTAGAAATATTAATGACAATGTCAGGATCTATGTTGTAGTTGGCTGGTGCATTTCCTCCTAGTTTTCCACTAGGGAATGTCCTGACACTGCTGTTGGGAGTTTGGTTTGAAATGCTCCAACTGCTGCAAGGTGCAGGCAGAGCCAATCATCCGGTCATCTTCTGCTTCCTCAGTCACTCTCCACCAGAGTGTAAACCGTCAATAGTAACTTCAAGCCTACTAATCATTGTTGTTTGTATGCTGACCCAAAGTTCCTCCAGGGCTGGACCGCTGCTTACTGCAGAGCCATGTACTTCATGGTTCTCTGGGGCTGTCATCTTCGGGACTCCCTCATCGAACTCATGATCAATTCCTCTGTCTGAACCTGGTCAGATTTCCACAAATGGTAACCGCTGACTGTTCGAGTTCCCTTATACCCTCATCTTAAAAACATCCAGTAGCCAAAATCTCCTAAACTGCCTCCACCCAAATGCTTTCAGGACCTCTGCCTGGATTCTCAGTGGAACAACCAACCACAGTATTCATTTCAAGCACCACCTCAAACTTTCTCTCCCTGCAGAGTTCTTTGGCTTGATTCTCCTTCTCAGTCTTCTCCTTCTCCACTTGTGGGTCAGGGAGATGAGTGGAAAACAGCCTTCAAGACTCCTATCGGGCACTTTTAATATTGGGTCATGTACTCCGGTCTCTATAACCTCTAATCAATTGTGTTAACTATGACTTCCTTAATGTTTTGTTTATGTTTATTTGGACGACATACTCATATTCTCTAAGGATCTTTCCGGACACTGCTGCCAGGTTCAACCAGTGTCATTTACATCGTTTCCAAAATGGTCTATATATCAAAGCTGAAAAATGTGAGTTTCATAAATCATCTGTTGTTGCGTCACCGTGCAGCCCACACACATCATTCATTAGCTTTTATTCCATGCCGTTAATATTACACAAAAAAAACGTACTGACTTAAAACGAAAAAAGCAGACATAAAGCTGAACTGAATATTTTTCTATACCTTAAAGTCCCTGTGAGTTTAACAAAAAGAAATTCCTAAAAGGCATTACAAAATAAAACATAATATCCTTTATTTAGTGAAGGAGCAGTGACTCTGATTGCCATCTTTGCTTTCAATTACGCTTGGAAACTCGAAAATATATGAAAAGATATTTCATAAAATTCAAAGTGTGATACCATCCCAGTTCATGAAAAGAAGAAAGATAATAGACAATCACTTTTTCTGCAATAATGTGGCCCATCTACTTTAATGCTGGATTTAGTCTTAACTTAATACAGCCAATTGTCTTGGGATCTTATTTATGGATGGAAATCGAGAACCGGTTCCTGTTCAGAATCGGTTCCGTGTGCTCCGATTCTGTGGCATCGTTTGGCAGCTTGCTTAACG
>JAUZNJ010036947.1:0-11656 GCA_034780135.1 Jordanella pulchra
TAACAGCTAAAAAAAAAATAGGAATCTGTATTTTTAATTTATTATTGGGATTTCATGCAAATCTTAGAAAGGATCTTCTAAAAATGAAAGATGTTTTAATTATCAAGATCAACAGATCGAATGCAACAAAAAGGCCTTGATGAAAAAAATTGAATATTAAAAATCCTCCAGCAAAAGCGACTTTTGGGGGATTTTAATCCACCAATCAGAAGCTTTGCAGCTTCGGATATCACAAACATAAGGATACATTAATTCATCAAGTATCTGAATGACTTGGAATCCCGGAGCGCCTTATTAGCCATCCGTCCCTGCAGGATGGATGCCAAAATACTGGGGACGTTTACCGGTAGCTCGCAAAAATAAGAGAAACACTGCTTCTGCTGATTGAAACCTTTACGCTTTGATATTTTAGCAGAAAAAACATCCAAAGTAGGATTTTGTCTTTCGTCGTCTTCCCAATATTTATACAATTTCGGTTTATATTTTTCCCAACCGAAATCACCACAAAAAAAAAAATAATAATAAAAACCGCAAGCTATGAAGCAAAGGAGGGATGCAAAATATTAAAATTAAAAAGAGCAAGTATGCACGTCCTGATATTTATTAAACCATAATTAAAACGGAAGGCCAAATGAAGCATCAATGCAGAAAAAAAAAACAAACAAAAAGCTTCAGGATTATTTTTTTTCAGGTATTTTAGTTGACGTAAAACAAGGAATCACAAAAATTCATATTTACAGGAGACTGCATTTGATTTTTATGGAGCCTAGCTGAAACATCAGCGCCATCTTTTCTACCTGCCAAACCTCAGCTGTAAACTAATCTGTTGGGAAGCTGCTTATATAAACTCTAGTTTTCCTTCAAACTGGCTTAAACTCCATCTCAGTCATATCCTCCATAATTCTGATTGCACAGCTAATGAACATTAATATGGCAGCTAACTGCATCCGACGGTTTTAGTCTTCAGTAGCCTTATTTAAACAAATCTATAACAATTTTGCTGCTATTTTGGCTATTTGTTCTTAAAATATGTTCTTCTACTTCCTCAAACTAAACTATAGGACCCTGCTTGAAGGTGGATGTTTGAGATCCGGCAGGGAATTTATCCCACCTCCTAACCAAAAAAAAAAAAAAATATTCTCCAACACGTCTGGGCTGCCCTTCTCTTCAATAGTTCAAATTTGGAAGATTAAAGGTCTTGAAAAAGGGAGGTGATTAAAGCAGAGATTGTGGTAGCAGAAATTAAAACCAACGAGCAGCTTGTGGTTTATTACGCCAGTTTATCTGAATGAGTGACAGATCATGGTAAAAAAAAAACAAACAAACAAACAAAAAAAAAAAAAACTCCAACACAAATTAAAAACATTTTATTAATTAAATAATGATGCAAACACAAGGAAATTTGTTTAAAAAATAAACAAACTGTCATCTGGAGAAGAGTTGAACTGCATCAAAAATGGGCCCAACAGAGGAGTTCAATAGAAGAGCCAGTCAGATCGCCGGCACAGCAGTAAAAATGAACTTTTCTCATCAATACAGTCCTGCTATTGTTCGTCTGCTTCAGCTGCAAAATATTCTGTTCTCCGATTTAAGAGTCTGTGTGGAGATGGGTGGGGGGTGGGGGGGATTAAGAGCAAAACATGGAGGAGAAGGGGAAGAGTGGGCTCCAGAGTAGGGAGGAGGATGGGTCATCTCCTAAACTTGCGGAAGGGCCTGCTCTGGTTACTGTGGTGCGATTTAGAGTAGGGCTCCCAGCGCTTCCTCTCAGGCGGTTTGTTGTAAACATAGGCCGACGGCCCTGAGAAGCTGTCATCTGGATTCTCCTCCATCATCTGGAGCTTGGCCTCAATTGCGCGTATCTTAGCGCTCGTGCTGAAGAGAGAGAGAGAGAGAGAGAAAGGAGAGGATATTTTAGCAGTGAGAGTGAGAAGAAATGAAGAATAGAGCAAGAGGGGGAAAAAAAAGAGGAGGCCATATCAGTCCTGCTGATAGCAGGGGTGGAACACACACAAAGAAAGAAATCTGAGATCAACAACTGTGAAGCGCAAAAAGCTTGTATTTAAACGTTTGAAACGGAGTATTGGAGAGCGGAAGTGATAGGGACTGGTGTGAGAGAGACTAGATGAGGGGTGGGTTGGGCCAGTATCCTAAAAGGGGGCATGAGTAAAGGAAAACTATAGACATCAGGTGTGTTGAGGAGAAAGTGATAGTGAGCTGACATTTATGCTCCATGCAAAAGAACTGACAGTTCCCCGTTTGGCCGCTGCGTGTTTGCATGCATGCGGCTGCATGTGGCATTAGATGCAAATCCACATATGTTTTTCCCCTCTTACTGACTGGCCTGGTTCATGGAGGCTGCTTAAATTAAAGGGGAAATCACAACTACATTTCACAAGCTCTTCCTTTCAGACAATTTGACCAAATATTAGGAATGTGCTTTAGAAAGAGAAACAAACTACGGATTTTCCTGTTTTAGGTAAACAAGGATTCAAATTTTTTCAGAGACACATTCTTTATTATTTATTCAAATTCTGACCATTTAATCCACAACAGTTGAGTTAAAAAGATGCACACATCTGTAGATGTTGTTTAATGCAACGCCACAAGCACCTTTCTTCCCAGTGTGACATTAAAAAAAAAAGAAAACAAAAGAAAAAAGAAATGAAATTGCCTTCACAAGGCTGGTTTATGTTTAGGCACCATTTGCAGAAGCCTAAAAGGGCCATTAGCTGTTCAAACAGTTATATCTGTGTAATAACACCACACCATTTAGGTGTGTGCCACAGAGATTCATGTATTTCGGTGGAAATGTGCACATCATCCAAGGTGAAGGACCGAAAACGTTAAGAAGATGATTCCTTAAAGTTTTATTATCCACAGTGAGACCTGCACCATATTGGACTGAACAGCCACTCAGCTAGAAAGGAGCCGTTACAAGAGCAGAGTACAGCTCTGCAAATGCCCTCAGCAACAAAGACCCTAATTTGAGGAGAAGGATGAAATCTGATAAAACTAGAATTTTATTGTTTTTTTTCACAGTTTTCTTTTCTCATCCGATTCAGGTCTTTCAAAATGAAATGCGAAACCAACCTGAGGTTGCTTGTTGTAATGGATCCTGCCTCTGTTGAACCACTGCATGATGGTTCCAGGCTTGCAGGCATAGTCTTCTCATTACGGAAACCTTCAAATCTCTGCAAAGAAGAAGTGTCGAGAAAAAAAAAAAGATGGTGGGAGGACAAACAAAAGGAGGGAAAATAAAAAGAAACCAAACAAAAGACACGAGGACAATTATTAAATATGCAAACTACCACATAAAGCTTTCAGGTAAAGAGGAAATCTTTTCTATTGAATAAGCAGAAGATGGGAGGGAAGACAATCAATCAATCCAAACAGCAGTCGTATAGAGATTCCACATTCGCTCACTTCTATATCTGTGATCAATGTCAAAATTTTTGAATGAAACTTTTTCCATATCACTCGAGCAAATATCAAGCCATCAGGGCTGTTCATCCAGCTCAGTCACACCCTATGGGATGAGTGAGGATAATGCTGGACCATCTGATGAGCAACAACAAACATCTGCACTCATTCCTCTCAAAACCACCTTCCAATCATGGTGTAACCTGCAGAGAAAAGCAAAAACAAACAAAACAAAGTATGATCACATGAGAGAAACGGTCATTTCTGTTGCTTCCTGCAGGTGCCTCCATTAACAGACGTATGTTTAAACTTTGCTCTGAAGCTAAACTGGTGAAATCTGTTTTTGCATACGGCTCAATGACATCAGTAATGCATAGAGTGTGAAACAATAACTATTCCCCCAGCCAGGACCCTTCCCTTCCACCTATTCCTCCAAGCCGGAACGCCAGGACATTTGCATAGAGCCAGTCAGGCTGGAAAAATCTGTAAACAATCCTGCAGAGTTCTGACAAAATGCTTCAGGTTGTTCAGTTAATTCCTTTCTATAGTTATTCTTATGATGATTCCAAACATTCAGTGATAATTCAGGAAATGTATTGCACAGGTTGCCTCTGCAGACCATTAACAATAAGAAACCTCTAAAAAAGTGAAGACTTAATATAGAGTTAGAAAATTCTACACCATAAACCCGAATGTTAAAAGTAATTACATAAAAAGAGTACTTAAAACCATTTACTTAAAAATAAAAAAATCAACTCATTTAAATGTGTTGAAGTATTCAACATGTTCTTGCTTTTGAAGTGCATTAAACTCAATCCCATGGATCAGTCTGAACTGTTTGTGTATCAATTAAGCATAACTTAAAGGACAAACTTAACTTGTGCTTATGCAGATTATGACAATAAGACCACATTGGTTGAATAGTTGACAGTGGGTGTTGCTGGTGCTGCAACACCATGATTGAGAGTGTTGTTACACTAGATGAGGGCTGGTCATTGCTGTTACATGTCAAACCCAGCAGCTGTAGGACTATAAAATTACTACTTATCCCAAAGAGGCTCAGAACAATTGGCACACATATAAAAACATGTGAATATAGGAAATTCACTAGTCTTCATTTTTTTTACAGAATTAAATAGAAGATAAACGTGTTAATAACCATGTTAGCTTAACAAAAATTAAATGTACCTAATTGGATTCTTTTTATTTAACTTAATAGTTTAAGTAAGGTTAAAAATACAGTCGGTTTCCTCAAATGATTTGAGTACAAGTTATCAATTTTTACAATGTAATGAAATCAAGTTTGAGTTATTTCCATATGCAGCTGAGCTCACTGATTTACTATTTTTGTATGATAACAATTAAAACAATCTGTCTTTTAAAATAAGTACTTTAACCATGCCTTGATATCTGTAATAACATTTGAAATACCACTGTGCAAAATTTGGTAGATGTTCGCATCATCTCAGAATATTCCCATTTATTTCTGGGATTCCAACACTTGTTTCTTAATATTTGAACAAGGGCCTCCACCAGTCACTTATTTGATATCTGTGTGAAGCTTCAGGGGCTCAATTTCAAGAAGAAAATGTCCCCTTGAACCACCTCCATCACAGGGAGAGTCAGAGTAGCTCTTAGGTCTTGTCTGGTTTCAGATTTGGCCAAACACTATCATTGGGGTAGGGGGGGTCATCTTGAACTAAGGTAACTATCATCTGAGCTGCTGTTAAGAAACATAACCCGTTATATTCTGCAGGGGTGAAACAGTTGTCAAGGCAGCGTGCATTCATTACAAAACAAAAAACAAACAAAAAAAAAAAAGAAACAGATAAGGAGGAGAATAACGTTCCTACTAAATTTATACTGAAATGTCATTCAAGATGGATGAATCAGATTAAAAAGAAAATGGTTTTTCCATACACTACCTCTTCTATTCTTATTCATTTCTGCAAGATTTAGACCAATCACTTGTTTGGAAAAGTGCTAAAAAAAAATCCCAACCCCATATGATTCCTATTTATTATAAAGTACGCAAAGATCATTTAACATTATAAACAGAGTCGATAAAAGAGCTGAGACACATTCCCTGAAAGCTCAATCTCACTTTTTTAATCACTCTCAGAGCTACAAGGATACATTCATCCCTTCATATCAGCAAAGATAGTTTCTATTTTTAAACCAGATTTAAAAAAAAAAAAAATTCCAATAAACCTGTGAGCAGATTTATTTACCAGCATGCTTTCAAAGAGGCTGCAGCGTTGACCTTCACCTCCATCTGTAACATCTTTGTGAAAGACTGTGTGTGTGTGTGGGTGTGTGTGAAGGGCGGGATTCATCTTTGTGCAGGATATCCCTTCACCCCTCGTCAGTCGGCTGTCTATTGTTAAGGGTAAGCCATGGATTTGTGCAGGGATCTCTCTGTAACTACAATCATAAATGCACTCCGTCTTATATTTCACATTTCAACTAAAGCATTGATTACGAGCCAAATAAATGTCAAGACTTAGCGGTTTAGACAGACAAACATATTAGTTTGACTTTAACCTTATGAAGGATTGCATCCAGTGAGGCGTCATCGCCTGTTGTGATTGAGTGAGACACTTACCCTCACCTGAGCGTGCGCCCATCGCACCACTAGCTTCTTGGATAAAGCTAGCTTCCCATTTAAACACTGAATCGCCCTCTCTGCCTCCTGTAGACAAAAGTTGGAAAGAGGGAATGACAGACTGTTCAAAACCACCTAGAAAAAGAAAAAAAAATCCATGTGGAATAACATCCAAGTCATTTAATCTTTAGATAAATGATCATAGATGACAAAGAGCCAATCTGCTCAGAGGGCCAAAGCTAAACCACGCTCGGCCAAATCTACTTGTGTCTCATCAAATCTGCGCACGGCTTTTATGTAAAACTATATTCCTGAAGTTTTTTATCTGACCGTGTCTGCCTGCGAGTGTGTCCGAGTTCTTAAGATAAACAGCCACTTCCTCTGTATAATCCTGTTGGGAGGGCTTTATATCCCACTGATAGACACTAGCTGTGAAACGAGATGCTTATCATGATCCCCAGGCACACTCCAAAACAAATACTGCCCCACAAACCTGTGATGCTGAGCGCACTCCTTTTAAGTCCCTTTATTTTATTTTATTTTTCATAGAAACAGGCTCCACTTCCGTCAAAATAAACAAGGAGTTCCTGTCTGCTCGTGGATGTCTCTAAAACGTTCATTGGAACAATTTCTCCTCAAGTTTCAAACCGAATGAATGATAAAATATACACACTCCATCTGTGAGAGTCTAAGACCTTTTTGTTTTTTCTGCTACTTGAACATGAGAAGAAATAAAAAACAAACCCAAATTATTATTGTAAGATATTTACAACAAATGTGACTTAAAAAAAAAAGAAAAAAAAAGATGCAAGTTTGGTTTGTCTACCTCTCTGGTGCTGAAATTGACAAAGCAGTAGCCACGTGGCTGCCCCTCCAAAGGCCCGGACTTATGAAACAGGAAGTCAAACTGTTTAACTTTGCCAAACTTCTCCAAAAGTTTTACCAGATGATACCTGTCAGGAGAATGAAAAGAAAAAAAGAACAAAGAGTGTCAAAGAATGATGAAATTCAGAAAACAAAGGTTTTCAAGGTACTGAATTAATTCAAACATAATTATTGACTTTGAGGAAACATTCTGAGCAAGAATTTAATTAAAGTTTTATGGCAAAAAACAACCATGAAAGCATTTGCAGCATGTTGTGAATCTGTCAGGTCGGGTTAATGAGAATGACAGCTTTCTCTCCTTGACACCTTTTTAGCAGCAGGCCAGCTAGTGTGGCCGGCCACTAACAGTAAATCTCTTATTGAGACAATGCTGAGGATACAGTAGCAGGACAATGAGGGAATAAAACAGAGGAAGCCTCAAATCCCCTCTGAACGCTGGAGTCCGGCACAAACAACCTCCAATGACGGTGTAGAAGCTGCAGGGCACCGTTGGACTGATGACGAATGCCTGTGTGTGAGTGAGGCCATTAGCAGCCATGGGAAGAAATTGTTTCTCTGACAGAACAGAAGACGACAAAGTTCAGGGTCACTCGAGGAATGCATTTATGTTTTCTGAAAATAGTCAGGAGCGAGTTGGTTAGCTTTGATGAAACGTATGGGAACTCATTTTTTGATTATTTGAGGATTATCATTATTATTGTTTAAATATATGTTTATTACTATAAACATATATTTATTATAATTATTTTAAAGTATAACTTCTGCAGTTGAATTTGAAGTGATTTTTGTTACGTTTTTCTTGAAAGAGAGGAAAAAATTTTGTAAATGGAAATTAAAAAAAATAATAATAATAATAATTCCAGAAATTAAACTTAATCAACCAGAGGCTTTTGGAATAACTGCAGTTTTATTCAAATTTTATTTTGGGAAATGATCTTTTTTTTTTTATTCTATGGTTTTACTTTTTTTATATATTTTATTTTTTAAATCATATTTTTACTTTTTTTATATACTTTATTTTTTAAATCATATTTTTAAACTTTTTTTTTTATTTCTCTTTTTCAGATTGAGTTTCACTCAAAATGTGTTTTCTTTTAAATTGTGTTTGACAGATCCCATTTTCTTTCTCTCTAAGCTTTCCTCTGGTGTGAGAAGAGAAGACACATTTTTTTTGGCCTGCATGGATGTGGCAAAAATGTTTTTATTGGTCAATGTGCATATCAATAGTTTTTGTACTGGGTTTAAACTAAAGAGAATTGAAAAGAATGGAATTTGTAAGACTCAATATGAAAAGAGAAATATGAAAAAAATAACATTTTAAAATATAAAATATGTACCAAAAATTGGAAAAGATAATGTTTGATAAAAAAAAATATAAACTCTCAAAGCCTTTTTTAAAATAATTAAAACATCTTTCAAAGTTTCATTCTTGGATTACATTTTTTTCAAATTTCCTTTCTACAAAACATGTCCTTTGCTTACAACAATACTGGAACAAAATTTACTCCATATGGATATCAATACGTCTATAGACACTGTCGTGGAGCAGCTACAGTTGTAACCTGGTATTTATTTACAGTACATATACTCTTTAAACATACTGCTTTTTTATCCCAGCTGTTGCTAAATCAGCCAACAGCTTATTTTTTACTGTTGGTTAGGATAAAAAAAAGTTGATCTACAAAATTCCAGAACAGAAAAAGAGACTTTTTTATGATATGGTGTTTTACATATTTTCTCGTTATTTTTGGTAAAACTGCCTTTCAATATGTAAGATTGGTAAACATTTTTTAAAAATGATCATAACACACATTTCTCTAGAAAGATATTCATTTAACGACATTTGCAAACAGTAATCTGAGGTTTTAGAGTAAAGTCTTATTATTGGGAGTGGCCACTAGGGGCGCTAGACCTGTGACTTCAAGATTCAGCTCCCCCTGAAAGCAACTTGCAAAACAAATTTGAAACAGTGACCCCTACTGTTTTAGAATTTGATTACAGGCTTATTTGGATCGAACGGAGAAGTCATGGAGTTAAAGACAAGGCCGCATTCACCCCTCTAGATTAAATCCTACATTAGAGAACCAAAAATATGTCTGATCAGGTAAGTCTTGTATCTGCTTAGCTGCATAACGACAATTTTTAGCTTAGCTTGCTCTCATGTTTAAGGGGCGTCAGACTGACATAAAGCTACACTCTAGGTCACATTCAGTGACAGCTCCAACCTTCTCAAGGTATACAAGAGTAGTTTTGGAGAAGGGCAGCCCACATGGAGCATGTATACAAAACTGCTGTATAGTGACCTGAGAAACTGTTTCGTATATCTTAATTAATATATCAAGAAAGTTACACAGTTTTGCTTTAGGTGGATAGACTCTGTCTCCACATAGTCAGGATCTTTACCAGATCCTTTG
This sequence comes from Jordanella pulchra, assembly GCA_034780135.1. NCBI lineage: Eukaryota > Metazoa > Chordata > Actinopteri > Cyprinodontiformes > Cyprinodontidae > Jordanella > Jordanella pulchra. Next base: position 9,325 of record JAUZNJ010036947.1, read on the forward strand.
CTCTTTTTCTGGGATTAATACGCATTTTTCAATAGAATATGTTCATGTCTGGGACACAGAGACTGAACAATATCATGAAGATAGGAAGTACGCGATTCCTGAAATGAAAAAATGTGGCACATTCAGGCATCTTTAAATATATCTAAGGAAGGTCCAAACTTGTGGAGATTCATAATTCTAGGAAATGCCATTCTCTTTAGTTTTCTTATTTTCAAGAGTGCGCTTCTGAATCATACCATATTTATATCCCAATGAAACAGGAAGCTGTGGGTTAATAATTAGAGGTTCAGATGGACTTTTAAAAAAATGAACCATTTTATCTTATATGACACTGTAAAACATATTGTACATCAGCATGGATTTACAATATAATCAACTTTAACGCAATTCCTACATTTCTAATGTCTTTTCACTCTGCTTCCTTTTGATCTTTAGCATCTTGGGTACTGGGTCATCTAGTCATCTACTGTAATAAAACTTCACACAACAGCTGAATCATATTACTGAAGTGCAATGTGTGAAATCTTAAAACTTTACACAGTCAACTTTACACAATCCAGACATTTCTTAGTGATATTCACATTCATTCCAGAATCATTAAAATAAGAATGTTTTTGGGATATCTAGTTTAGCTCAGTTCATTCTAAAGAGTTGTTAGGGGTGTGAATAATTTAAGTATGAGTCTCTTTTTGAAACAATTTATTTATACTCATACTCATTCTTGTTGTCTCTTGCTTCATCCAGGACCGGGTTGTGAGAGCAGCAGTCTCCACAGAGACTCCCAGACTTCTCTCTCCACAGATATCTCCTCCACCTCTACTGGAGGAAGCCCAAGGCGCTCCCAGGACAGCTAAGAGACATGGTCCCTCCAGCATGTTCTGGGTCGTCCCCTGGGCCTCCTCGCAGTGAGACGTGCCTGGAACACGTCCCGAGGGAGGCGTCCAGGGGGCATCCAAAAAAGACGTTCAAGCCACCTCAGCTGACTCCTCTTGATGTGAAGGAGAAGCGGCTCTGCTGAGCTCCTCACCCTGTCTCTAAGGGGGAGCCCAGACATCCTACAGAGAAAGCTCATTTTGGCCGCTAGTATCTAGGATCTCGTTCTTTTGGTCATGGACCAGATTTCATGACCATAGGAGAGGGTAGGAACGTAGACCGACTGGTAAATCAAGAATTTTGTCTTTTTACTCAGCTCTTTCTTCGCCACAACAGACTAGTGCAGCGTCTGCATTATAGAAGAAGCTGCACCAATCCGTCTAGTGATGTCCCGCTCCATTCTCCCCTCACTCGTGAACAGGATACTTGAACTCCTCGACTTGAGGCAGGAACTCTCCTCCAACCTAAAGGGGACAAGCCACCTTTTTCCAGTCAAGAACCAATGGACGAACTGATTCTCATCCCAACCGCTTCTTCACTGCAAACCCCCCCAGTGCATGCTGTACGTCTTGGAGCCAGCAGGGAGCCAGCAGGACCACGTCATCTGCAAAAAGCAGGGACAAGATCCGATGATCCCAAACCCTAGGCCCTTGGCTGTGCCTAGAAATCTGGTCTATACAGGTTATGAACAGGACCAATGAAAGAGGGCAGCTCAGTCGAAGTCCAACAAACAACAGGAACAAGTCTGACTTTTTGCCACCAATGTGGACCAAACTCCTGCCCCGCTTGTACAGAGGCTGAATAGCCCCTAGTAAAGGGCCCCCGACTTAATACTCCTCAAGCACCCCCCACAGGGCGGCACGAGGGACACGGTCAAACGCCTTCTCCAGGTCCACAAAACACATGTGGACTGGTTGGGCAAACTTCTATGAACCCTCGGGGTGTAGAGCCTGTCCACTGTTCCATGGCCAGGACCAAAACCACACAGCTCTTCCTGAGCCGAGCTTCAACAGTCAGCCAAACTCTCCTCTCCAGGACCCTGGCTGAGAAGTGTAAACCCCCTACAGTTGGAACACATCCTCCGGTCCCCTGTATTATGAAGGAGAACCACAACCCCAGTCTGCCAATCCAGGGGCACTGTCACCGACCTCCATGTGATGTTGAAGAGGCGCGTCAGTCACGACAACCTAACAACATCCAGGGCTCTGAGGTACTCAGGGCGGTTCTCATCCATCCCCGAGGGCCTGCCATCATCTAGTTTTTTGAAGGAGTTAAACGAGTTCTGATCACATAAAACACAACAGCTTTCTGAATGGTCAAAGTATGGCAGTCATTGATCCTGTCTGAACTAAGCTGAGGATTATCCTTATTAGGGCTGAAACGATTCATCGAGTAACTCGAGTAACTCAATTACAAAAAATCCTCGAGGAAATTTATCCGCCTCGAAGCTTCGCTAAAT
>JAUZNJ010036948.1:0-11656 GCA_034780135.1 Jordanella pulchra
GTGTGTGTGTGTGTGTGTGTGTGTGTGTGTGTGTGTGTGTGTGTGTGTGTGTGTGTGTGTGTGTGTGTGTGTGCTCAGACAGATGGAAAATCAGGGAACGTTTCTCATAGCTTGAAATGAAACTTTGTTCTGTGCTGAACGTCTTCTTGTTTTTGAGGAACTGGACCAGAACCAAATCCTCCATCAGGAAGCACAGAACCTTCTTTTTTATTTTTTTAAATGAATGCTTGATTGTTTGTGGACGGTTTTAATCAAGGTCATTTATCCTCTATTGGTTCATCTTTGTGAAATTATTTGAGTTTTTCAGGAGAACTCTGAGGTAAAATGCAAAGCAAACATGCTGTTCTTCCAGACATGAACAAAATACATATCACAAAAAAAAGGAGCTAAACCTTTGTTTTCTTTGTCTGCTTCCTGCTTGTTTAGACTTCAACTATAACACAGATGGCTATGATGGGGACGGAGCAGAAGACGGCAAGTCCCAGGACAGCTCTGAGACGCTGCCCTACATAGATGAATCGCCCACCATGTCCCCCCAGCTGTGTGTGTCTCAGGGGCCTGATGGCGAGGCAGTCTCCCCTACGCCACTCGAAGTAAGAACCTACACACAAAAATACGCACAAATGAGGAAAAACTGGACATTTTAATGCCACAGACTTTCCTGTGTTTCATTGCTATTTTATTAAACAGAGCAGACTTTAAACACCCTAGCATATCAGGGATCCTCGGTGGAGGCAGCATCATGCTCTGGGGATCTTTCCCTCCATTTGGAGCAGTTAGATGTTGCTTGAACCTTGTGTTACCCTGGATCTTGTGAAAAATAAATAAAAAAAACAAGGCTAGACAATAATTACATTTATAATTAATTAAAAAAACTAATTTCTAAATCACAAAGGTGGTTAATTTTGGCCATATCACATATAAACAAAAGTGAGACAGTGAATGTCACGCTCATTCCTTTAGATGTTGGTAATGCACTAAAACTGGGTTTATCATCAAACAGAAGGGAAGATAGAGTTGCAGCTACTGAGCAGAGATGTATGCATGCGAGTAGAAGTGAGCATTTTCCACAAAAAGTCCTGCAAGCTTCAAACCTCACAGAAAAAATGGAACTCTGAAATAAAACATTTACAAGCGAATGTAAATAATACAAGCAAATTTACAAATGTAAATAAAGTCGCAATAGTGGTTAAAAATAATCTCAATTTTAGTTTTGGGCTAAATTGTTCAGCCTTTACTTCCATGCAGCATTAAAGACAAAAGAGCATTAAAGGCCATGAAAGCAATGGAGTCCTGAAGCCGAACATGTTCATGTTTGTTGTTAGTAAAGAGGAAAATCCCAAAACAGAATCACAATTTTTGTTTTTGGCAAAAATCACACAATCCTAGACAGAATGTGAACAAAAGTTGATGAGGTGTGAGTTTTTTCTTATTGTGTAGATTGATTATATTTCAAAAAGAGACCTTTTTACACAAATGTACTTATTTTGTAGAAATATAAAATCATTTTAATCATTTTTGTATTTATTTTTTATGTCACTCAGGGCCTGATATGGAGCAGTGAGTTTTACTAGAAACACTGCTGTTAATACGTGCTAGCATTGCTTGTCCTGCTTACGTAAACATTCCTCTGGCTGTAGAGTTTTTGTTTTTTCTCTCAAACATCTGATGGAGCCTCTCAGCCGTCCTTCTCCCAGATGTTCTAAAACCAAATCGGATTTGAAGTAATGACAGTGGATCATAACAGCTTCTTTTCCCTGACAGTTTCCCACAGTGAGCTGATAAACTGGGGGCTTCAGTGTGAAGCAGTTGAGTGGTTTCTCACCATGGTGCTTGTTATGTTGCACATCCATGTTGCTGCTGCTGCATAAGTTAGAAAAAATGCCTGAAAAGCTTTAAAGTGCCTCTTTTGTTGTAGTTTTTTTTCCTTTACAATATTCTTCTTATCCATGTGATGATGACACAGTCTCCAGTTGCGTGCAGATGTCTAAAAGGTCACCTGAGTCGTTCCCTCTTCACCAGAAAAGCTCATGGTTCCTCTTAAGACAGCAGCATTTTATAAACGACAAACAGGTTTTGAAGTATAAGGTTTTACAAACATGCCGCTCCTCTTTAGTCATGTTCAAAGGAGAAACAAAATGTGGCTGTTATAGGGAAGCTCAGGCACCAGATGAGTTTTCCTCCACACTAAACCACAGATATTTAGATGTTTCATTCCAGAGTTTCACTCTTTTCATTTCGTTTGCTTGTCATAATACCAGGACTTTACTTTTACTGTTGTGTGGAAAAGTTCTTCCTCCGACACATGCATGGATCTACATGCTATCTTCCCTTCTATGTGGCAATAAACTTGATTTTAGTGTTTTAGCGCCACCTAAAGCTCTGTCTTTTGTTTGTTGAAATGTGATTTAAAAATTGCACTTAGTTAAATTTTGATTTCATTACAAATACGATGAATTGCTCCTAGTGCCTACTAGTGAACTAGTACTAGTTCACTTTAATGCTCTGAGATCTTGGTTAACATTTGTCATGGAGACAATAGTAGAAATGAAAAAAACATTTCTGATTTTAATGCAAACATGGCCTTTAGTTTTTTGATGTTATAGTTGATAAAGATAGTTTGAATTCAAATCAAAATGTGTTTTTCCCCTTTTGAGTTTCTCCTACTTTCCTCGGTGTAGTGTTTTCTTGCTGTAAGGAGGCTTTTACATTTTTAGGAAAAGATAAAATAAAATGACACCATTAGTAATGTCTTGGATTTAAATCATTCTAGCAGATATAATAATATAAACTATATAATAATATAAACTTGTGTTTATCACTCTCAGGTTCCCTTTTGCACAGATTAGTACTAAATAAGATGGTTTTCTAGTTTTAGTTGCTGAACCTTGGATGGTTTCTCTCACGGATCTACAGTCTTTCACCAGTGTTTTAGCCACAGGATCCTGACCTGTAATCTGTGAAGTTTAGCTTTGCTAGCTGGATGGCCTTTTGCACACTGCAGGGGGGTGAGTTCACAGTGGGTGAAATGACCCCTGAACCAGATGGGCTTCATAGCAGCCAGCATCAGTTTGCTGATCCAAGTGTAAATTAGATTACATGTGTGGTCTCTGTTAACTCAGGGAATGTGGCTTTGATTAATCGTTTCAGGAATGTTTACATGTTGTCGCCACACTATTCATACCTTTTAACTTTTTTTTTCTAAGCTGTTTATCAACTACAGAGGAATTAATTGGGACTTTTATTAAATAAACAGCTTTTCCTCCTAATCTCTGATCCACGTGAAAAAAGATCCCCTCATCTTGATGCTGCTGCTACCATGTTTCACAATGTTAATGTGGCATGTTGCTTTCTGGTCAACATATAAAGGATGCTTTTAAGCTTAAGTATACTAAAGGTAAAAAAAATAAATAAATAAACAAGACAAAGGGTAGTAATTAAACTAATTCTGAGTCATTCTTTCTCTCACATTGTCATTCAGAGGACGGGGGGATCCTTTCATGCCTATGATTGTATTGATGGGATTGTATGGCCGATGTGTGACCCGTATAGAAATTTGATTGGGTGCTCTGAGACCCAACCGCCAGTGACATTTCCAAAAGGTCCTCTAAAGGAAACACAGATGGACCCGAAACAATCGACATGAATCAGAGGCTGTGCTTTGAATTTCTTACAGTCCTTCCCACCTGCTGAGCACCATTACTCTGTAATCACTGTGATATAATTTCCTCCTGGTTCTGATCCAGGATCTGTTTTTATTAGAGGTAATTCATGAATTATTGAGTTTTTTTTATTCAGATGTATACCAATCACAGCGAGTTATTCTAAGCAGTGGTCTGGCTATGCACTGAAATAGCAGCATGTCCCCATCTAGTGCTAAGTAGCAGTAAGAACAAGCTGTGATAGGAGATGACAGGTTTTGGTTTGACCCATTTCATTTTTTGTTTTTTGCAAAAAAAAAGGTCTTTATATTTTTTCTCTAATTTCCTATTTTAAAAAAATAAGCAAAGCTAAAGAAAAACCAATTTCTAGATTGTTAACGCTCTACTGTTCTGCATGATCTGGTTTTTATTAAACACAGGCATATTTTGGGGTTGACTTATTAATATAAACACAAATTCATAATATTGAACAAGCGTGTTGGATCCCTAACGAAACTTTATCTTACGGATCATTCAGCTGTTGAAAGGCTAATTAATGTATGACTAAATAAATATTTCCCTCATGTTTGATGTATAACAGTCAGCAGTTCATCCACTGAAGGTAATGTGATGCCTGAAGGCTTCCTGACTTTCTCCTCCTGCTGCTCTCGATAATTTGGCCTGTATTTGTGTTGAGTCTGCAGACATCTCCTCCAAACCTGACAACTGCAAGCTGTAACGCATGAATTCAGTCTCATTTAAATGAATATGAACCAAACATGTGCATATTTTTATCCTCCTGACACAATAGTTAGTTTTTAGAAATTGAGATTTTGTTTATTTCTCACTTGTTTCCCTCCATCTCTCTTAAAGTCTGCCGTCACTTTCTCTTCTGTTTGCTCCTCTTTACCGCCCCCCCCCCTCCCCTCTTATTAATGCCTGGAAATGTTGCTCTGAAACTTAGATCATAAGCTTTGAATTATCCAACCATCACCTCGTCCAATGCTTGCTCTGTAAACTAATGCTGTCGTTTGTTATATCCGCCTGTATTTTTCCACTTTTCACCGTTTAGAAACGGTGACGACACACGGATCAAACCTTGAGCTTAATGGTCTGTGTGGGTGGAGTGGAAAGAAAAATCCTTGGCTGTCGGAGGGCGACAGCCCTTAAACTGTGACACCTAAAGTCATAATGATCTTCTAGTCCTCATTCATTAAAGCACAGAAAGCTGAATCACCATAATCTTAACTATGACTGCTAACATAGATTGATTTATTTATTGTCCCCTTTCCTCCTTATATGTAACTGTTTTAAATAGAGCTAAAACAATTAATGGTAATTAATCGATTATAGCCGTGGAAATCAATGCCTTCCTACCCAGCCGTTTTTTTCATGTCTACGACCATTTGTTAGTGAAACAAAAATACATCACTAGATGGCGTCTTTAAAGCCTGAAACCCTGCAGAACGGCACCATCTGACCCATAATTGGAAACAGTCGTTTAAAGGCTGACATCTGCAGCTGTGAGCAGATCAATGAGACAATGACCAGAGGAGAAGTGTAGCGTGCGCTGGTGTGAGGAAGGCAGAACCTGCGTTTATGATGAGGAAGTGGCTTTGACTGATTAGTGCGGAAGGCTGAAGTATAGAGGATACAGCTGAGTGTCTGACCGTCGCCCTGAAAGAGCCGGCCTGAGCCGCCATCAAGGAAGTGCCCTGCTAGTGTTTGTTGTGAGGGGAGGGGCGCTTGCAGAGAGGGAAGGGCAGAGCATATCGACCGAAGTGGAACTGCATGCCACACACACACACGCTGAACATACACAAACACCAGGAAGCCCAGCAGAGGAAGGGGGGGTGGGGTTGCGTAGGCGGGGCCCTCTCCCTTTCTCTCTCTGTCGGCGTCCAGACGACCTGCTCCGAGGGGAAAATCCTGATGTGTCCAAACAGGCGCTGAAGGGGGGAACTAGAAGCAGGGACAGGAGAGAGCTGGTTGTTAAAGGCCGGACAGGAGAAGAAGGAACTATGGAGGAGGAAGAGGAGGAGGCGCTGGGCTACTTGGACAAGGTGCTGGAAGAGGAAGAGGAGGTGTTTGAATACGGAGATGGGGAGCTGGATCCCATCACTCAGCTACATAAACAGTTCAAGGTGAGGCAGGCGCTGAACAGCAGGACGCAGCAGAAACGACCCGGAGCCTTGAAAGCTGAAGGCTGTAACTGGAGTCCGCTTATGATGCGGCGTCAATATGTGGCTTTATGTGCTTGTGAGCCATCTGGAGTGTGTGTGAGTGACTGTGTGATGAAGCAGCTTCTCTAGAGCACATGTCTCCTCTCTCTGCTGCTCTGTAAACACCTCTGATTTCTGCTGCCCCGACTAACTTCTGCATCTGCATGCAAACTCCGTTCTGCAGATGAACTGCTCTCCGTTACTCACAATATCACCTCTGTCACCTCAACCAATGAGTGCAGAAGGCGCAAAAGGAAAGCGTGGAGAATCCTTCTGTGAGAGGGGAAAAAACACTTCACTGCTCTCTGGATTTCTCATCCTGGCCTTTCCACACAGTAGCTCTTTGTACAACAGAGGGAAACTTTTCTTTTTTTTCTCTTCCCCACCAAAAACTTCCAAAGATGTATTTTAACTCTGACATGGAGAACCCGGTGCTTAGGTTTCATTACAAAGCTGCAGGATCTTGCAATAGTATTCATAACCCTTAAACTGATTCACATGAAATCCCGCCACAACAACAGACCTCAGCGCGTTGCATTTGGATTTAATGCAACAAACCAACTCAGAGCAGGTCCTGCTGGTGAGGTAGAATGAAAATGCTTAATGTTTTTAGTTGTTTTTTTTTTTATACATGCTATAAAAGTTCCACATATCACACTGCCTTCCTTCCACTTCATGCTCCTCCTCTTCTCAATCCATTAATTCAGATTCTGATCTAAAAAAAAACACAGAATAAGTGACAGAATGTGTAGAAGTTTGGCCTGTGTAAATACTTTTAAAAGAGAGGTGCACGGTGAAGGCCAGTCGGTGGTGGCAGCATCATGCTGTGGGGAGACGCCTTGTTCACCCTATGAGGTTGATGTCCAAGAATAACAGCCATGATACAGACCTAGTATCTCATTAAAGACTCGTGAATCATTCTACTTTGTGGAGCCGTCCACATGTTGATCATCGTCAGCCACACCCTTTCTCCTCAGAGATAACATCACCGTCAGACTGAGGCCAGTAGCTGAGGCGGACCCAACACGTTGGTCGGGCCTTGTTCTTATCTGGCAGAGCTGGTTCGCTGATATCATTCTAAGAATCTGACTGTGTTAATAATTAATCATCCTCTCTGCTCACTGTGTCGATCTATAAAGGTACATATGTAAGAACAGATTACTAAAACCCGTTGTCTCCCCTAGAACACAGGAGAAGGATGCAGAAGGACTTGGAACCTATTGGAAAGAAGGTTTTAAAACCATGAGAGGTTTTTAGCTGAATATACCTGGAAGTTAAACACAGAGAGGCTAATGAATGGATAAAAAGAGGAAGAGAAGAGTCATAATGGTTGGAATCTGTGGAAATATTCTGAAATCGTGTCCCTAAAGGACAGCATCCAATCCTAACATGTTGAAGGCATGAAGCATAGAGAGGCATTTAGGGGTCTCAGTAAACCTCTATAGCAGCCATTGGCTGGGTTGTGTCCTTCCATCATCACGGTAAACTGGGGCCTTTACCTGGAAATGATCTAAGACTGAGAACAAATCAGTGGGAAATAATTGTTCAGTATGGTGGAGGATATATGATGCTGTGGGCCTATTGTTCTCGATGTGAAAGTCAACATTTCTAACAGTTTGTAATTCATACAAACATTAACTGTCATCATAGCAAATAAAGCCGAGCCATTGTCTCGATTGCATCTGCCTTTTATTTACAGAGACTCTGTAGACTGTTCGCTGGGCTTGTGGTGTGGCTGGAGAGAACAGACTGTACCACCAAAACTGCTCTGTCTCAGATTTATTAATCCTCATAGGTGAAGTCTGTTAAGTTTAAAAATCTACTGGAACATTTTGAAAAACTTGGCGCCTTAGCAGCCTTTAAATATGTGAAAGATTAGGACATTATTTACACAACTTGGCATTTAAACAAAGGATAATAATTAAAATAAAACCTCTGGGCCAAATCAACACTGAAAGATTTAACCAGACCTAAAATCATCTCTTCTATGACCGTCTGGATTGAAATCCTGTTGGAAGCTTTACAGTGTTCGCTAAGGAGAGGCAGATCCAGTAGTAAAACGTTTTGTTTTTCTTTTGGTTTCATCCCTTAAACATTCAGAATCTGATCCGATTATTTATAGAAGGTATGAATGTCTCCACCTGCTGCTGCTGCTGTGGGATCATCCTAGAAAGTTGTGGTCCTCTAACTGTGCTGTTTGCTGCGTGTGTTGTGCACCTTTCACATGGTCTCTCTGTTGTTTTCTCAGGGCGATGTTGAAAAGGGGCTGGAGATGAAGAAGCTGGTGCTGTCTGGTTTCCTGGCCAGTGAGGAGATCTACATCAACCAACTGGAGGCCCTGCTGCTGGTGAGAACCATTGACACATTCGCACAAAGAAAGAACTAATCAAACGGAGAGCACGGCTGCTGTCACTGCAGCTTCCTGACGCGTTTCCCCAGGCTGAACCAACGCAATATGTCATTTCCTGTCTCTTTATAGCCACATGCTGCACTTTGATCAACCTGTGGTCTCATACATGTCAGATTCAAGATAAAGACTGGTCTACTGTTTAGAAACACAGCAGTTGATAATCAGAGTAGAACCGGTACAGGAATAAAAGCAGGAGTTTTTCTTCTGGGAGTTTCCGTAACGTTGGCAGAGGTCTGTCCTGACCAAGTTCCTGCCTTTTCAGCCCACAATGACAACACGCCGGGACGTTACACAACTCCCCGTCTGTTTCTGCTCTCCTCGCTTTGCTGCGTCGCTCACTGTTCCCACCACATATTTTCATCCATGTGTTTTATTCTTGTTCTTTAAAAGAATAGATTCAGCAAGTCTACGCTGAAAACCGCAGCAACAGACCACTGGCAGAGGTAGTTTCTGTTTGTGCAAACATCCAGTGTTTTGTTGTCGGATGGTTTTAATGAAGAAATTTGTTCCACTGTGACCATGTGTTTTATTTAGGCTGTAAATATTCACCGATTTACGCCATAAAATCGCCTTCAGATGTTTGTTTTTTTGTTTTTATACAAATGAACTGAATGTAGTTAATTTATTTCTTATAATTATAGTACATTATTTCAAACTGTTTCCATGTTTATTTTGAATCCGTCTTGTTCTGATTGGTTGATTTTCACTGAATGGATAAATGATGTGATAGAGATGGACCAGTCAGAGTTCCAGAAGTATGTCTGGATTGTATGTTTAGGTTTGAAAAGGAGAAAAACTTGTTGATAAAGAGGAGTCTTGTTACCTTCATCCCATGTGACCAATTAGAATGATTTTGGTTAATTTTGCTGTAAATTAGATTTTCCAAAGGAAACCACCCAGATAAGCTGTGTTTTGCCTTCCTGTTGTTGGTTGAGAGTCAAGTTCTCATTTGCTCTATAATCAAACTGAGACGTATTAAAATAAAATCCCTTCTATAGCTTCTTATTTTTCACTGATTAGTCTCTCATTTAATATCATTTCTCAGATTTATTACATACCGATCCAGTTGCTGTGTTGATGAGTGACAGTTTCTGAAATCATTTCACGTAAAACCTCTTATGAAATGTGCCAAAATAAACAGCTTAACCTCACTTTAATATTTTTGATGCGTTTTGATTGTTCTTGTGAAGAGCAGACTTTTAAGACCGTCTCTTTAGTATCATATTTACTGAATCAAACTGTGAGCCTGCAGCCCCCATGGAGGCTGTTTAAAAAAAGATCCGTCCTGTTTAATGAATCGTCTTCCAAACCCCTGCAATCAGCAAGACTCTGACTCATTGTCAGCCCAATAGAGAGCTTTTATCTAATCCAGACCCTCATTCCCGCCCACCAGAGCCACTCTGCACGCTGTCATTAACTGGGTCGGTGTGAAAACTGCCCGCTTACACACATTGATGCAGAATAACAGCCAGATACAAACCAAAAATTTGATGTCAGATGGGAAGTATTTGCTGATTTTTCCATTACATATTGAACACACTTTACACAAAGCCTGCTCTCTGACATGACATGGTCCCCACCGATCTGATTTTATCCTTCCTCTGCAGCCAATGCGACCCCTGAAGGCTGCAGCCACCACCTCCCAGCCCGTCCTGACCATGCAGCAGATAGAGACCATCTTCTACAAAATCCAGGACATCGTTGAGATCCACAAAGAGTTCTACGACGCGCTGCTGCCCAGCATCCAGCGCTGGGATGAGAAGGTCACAGTGGGGCATCTGTTCCAGAAGCTGGTGGGTGTGACGTTGCCTCAGGAGTTACGCTGCCTGGTTCTTCTTCAGTTTTTTTCCTTGATGTCATCCACAGCTCTCACTGTTTGGTAACCAAATTTAGAGAAGTGATTCACTGAGTGGCTGTGCCTGTGTGTGTGTGTGGGTGTGTGTGTGTTCTCCGGACATTTGAAGAAATGCTGGAGCTTTGGGGCTGACAAATTTTTTAATAGTTAGGCACGATGTCAAGTTTGCTGATGGATACAGTAAAGATGTGTTTAAGCTAAAGCCGGGTTAAATGACAGAAAAAGGTCATTTTAAAATGCTTCAAACTAATCTTATCCTACATAAGGTATAAAATAATATGCCCATGTAGACTACAGGTTAAAATCATTGGCAATTGTAAAATTTAGATGACTTTTTCAGAAATATTGGAAGTGTCATTAGTCTATTAGTTCATTCCCAGTCTGTGGTTCTGAGAGCAAACATGGAGGGTAAGTTGAGACCAGTTTTTGATGTATTGTCCTGTTTCCATTTTGACTAAGGCCGTGTTTCCTGAATTTCCATTGCTGCTATCTGGGTACCGATTCTTCAGACGCCTGTTCCTTTATGAGAGATCCTTTGCCGTTCTACCAAGTCATGGCTGCATTGTTATTGTGATAAGAGCAGAGGAAGCGTTCCAGCATCTATTTTGGACTCTGACTGAACCTGATTGTGGCTCGGTGTGCTTCAGATTGATTGCTGATTCTGTTGGCTGCCGGGTCACCTTTAGATACACTCTTCTAACTAAGCAACTCTATCATAACTAAGCACTAACCACTGGAAATGGTTAACAATCTATCTTTGGAGTTAGACCTTGTTGGTTATTGGCTTCCATCCAGGAACATATAATCTCTTAATATATTAAGCTGTTGCTAAAGTGTTCAGTATTATCTCTTTAACTTGATTATGTAGATTTACATCATGCCTACAGGTTTCAGTAAATAGATATTAAGCTAAAAACAAAGTAGTGCGTAGTTTTAAAAAGTGTGCTGGGAAATGGATTGCATTATAAATCAGATAACCACAGAAGTCACCTTATTGGTAAATGATGTCCATCTGTGTGTAAAGTGATGAAATGTGGAGATAAAACCATAATGATAGATTGCTCTTATGGAGCGGCTGCAGAGATTCACTGCTCAGGTGCAGGAATCTGTTTACTAAATTACATTAAACTTCATTTTACTTTAAATTGATACTAAATGCAGGTGGGGCTGAAGTAATGTTATTTTCTAACAAAAAGAAGGCGTTCTATCAACACAGTACAGGGATTGCCGGTTGACTTTGTATCATCTCATAAATATCTTTGCATCATTTTAGATGAAAGTTTAACCTTTAAACCCAACATTTAAAACCTGCCTAATGAAGCTGAAACCTTTTGTTTTAAAAATAAATCTTGTTTCTCATGCAAAGCCAGGAAACGACGGGTTTCTACCACTTTCATAAACCTGTTAGATTATAGAGATGTTTATATGAACGCCTCCACCAGCTCATTAACTACGGTTGTGGTCAAAAGTTTCCATACACTTGTAAAAAACATAATGTCATGGCTGTCTTGAGTTTCCAATAAGTTCT
>JAUZNJ010036949.1:0-15460 GCA_034780135.1 Jordanella pulchra
GCCCTCACTCTGCTGTGACCGCTCTGTCTGGATCCCCACTGGTGCCCACCTTCCTGGATCATTCGGAACCACTCCAGAAGCTCTGAATTCTCCTTTGGACCCGAACCAGAACCAGAACCCGAACTTTGGACCTGTGTATTCTGTGTTAATCTCATAATAAACTGTTGAACTTTTTCCCTGAGTCAGTGTGGTGTTCTGCATGTGGGTTAGAGCTCTGAAACCCACCATGACAAGCAATAGGTAAATTAAAAATGGTTACCCAAGCACTAACTGTTAGGTCACATCTGTCGCAATTTGTTATACTTGCTGCAGCAATTGCAGATATATTTATCTTTTACCATAAATATATATCCTACAACTTTGAGCCAAATTAATCATTACCTTAATAAACTAAGGTTTCTAAAGTCGTTTTCCAGAACATGTGTCCAAAAGACAGAAAACAACTCCACATCCATCTCCCAGGCACATGACTTAATAAACCTGACCGACTTCTCTCATGACTTAATAAACCTGATCGACTTCTCTCAGATCTAGCTTGGGGTGAATACCTAGACGTAAAGAGAAGATGTGTGTTGTGTTTTTATAATTACTGCAACCACCCAACAAGAACATAATGAGTGAAACCAGCAGAACCTGTTTATTTCTGCTTTTTTTTGTTCATTCATGCTGTCAGGCTTTAAATCAAACTGAACGTCTCTCTTTTTTTGTAGAGTTGGGATCATGAAATTGCTTTTATTTGTTGAACGGAGATATTTTGTTGTTTTTATCATCATGTATCTAATGTATCTCAGCCACATTGTTGAGCTCATGTAATTAAACCTGCATCTACATTTCTTATTGAGATAACAGCTTTTATTTATGAAAAGGAACCACCTACTAAACTAGCTGTTGAATGTTGTCAACATTATTTTAACCTCATGTGCAAATAGTGATCTATCAGGTTTTTCTGTACCATGAATACCTGTAGTGACAGGTGTATTCAGGATGTGATCACTAACTAGGGTTTGTTCCAGCTTGAACTGGTCAAAACACAGTGGAAAGTAATTTATTGTTGTTTAACTTTTCTTTGCTAATTAAAGATATTTTTTTAACCAGCTTGCCTTATTAAATATAGTTTAATGCTGTTGATATTTTCCAATCTCAGGCCATCCTCAAGTAACAAAAGCAGAATGTGGTTTGATACTGTGCAAATGGTATAACTGTGAATAAACATATGTTTTGGTCTATTTTAATAGACGCACCTCGGCCACATCACTGTTTTACCCGAAGAATCAAGACATCCCTAAAAAAGAACCAGTCCGACAACATGAAGCGGAGGACGAAAAACAAAAGATTTTTCTTCAGTTTTATAGGGTGGTGGTTTCAGGTTACAGAAATAAAAAGTTATTTTTTGTAGGGATTAACATTAAAAAAGAAACATTGCCTCCCGTATTTATCAGATAAGTAAATTCTCCTCCTCGATCACATAATTCTGTGCATAAGTACAGACTGAGTTTAAGGTCAACTAATGAGTCTCCCTTCAACCGCTTTACAACAAAGCTACATGACTTGCACTGAACGACGAGTAAAAATAGGAATCTTCTTAGAGTTGGGACATTTTATCCCAACAAATCCTCCGTAAAATTAGCTGTTTTTAATTGTTGAGAACCTGAAAGTTTATTTCTTTCTAATAAACTTTATAAAATGTTTTAAAAGTGTTGCATGCAGCTCACGCCTTGGTATGATCTTTAGATTTTCTAACAAGCCCTTCAGCATTTCTAAAGGTCTTAACATTTTTTTTTTATTTTGACCCATGTCATGCATGCCTCGTTCTGCAACTGTTAAATTCAAACGTAAGTGGGTGGAGATCCACAAAGGCCCACGTTCCCCTCAGATGCTCTCTATAAATACATAGGTGACACAGACATTAAGCACAAGTTCATTTTTCTTCGGAGACAGGTATGTTTGGATTGATCATTTGAAATGGTTCTGAGGAGTGTTTTATTTTCTGAATTTGTTTCTTTGTTTTTCTTTAGGAAAACCATTCCTTTAGTATCCACCAAGAAGACAAAATGAGTGATTGTAAGTCTGATTATATTTGATTTTCTTTTTTTTTAACTGATAGAAAAGAGTATGGAAGAAAAACAGTCTCATTGGAATCTGCCTTTTTTTTTTACAAGGAATTTTAAGCACTGAATTTTTTTTAAACCATATTCCTCACACACCAGAAAAACATCAGCTGATAGTGAAAAAGGCAGATTCCAATGAGACTGTTTTTCTTCTTAATTTAAACATGATTGTATATATGACTTTTTTAATACTGTATTATTAATACCTTTCTACCTTTCTTTTTTTGTTGCAGCGGTAAGTGTCTTTTTTTTCCTCACTATTATCATTTTGCATGTTGAATTCAGTAATGAGGTGGTTTCCTTTTCTCAGAAGAAGAAGCCTGAAGAGGTCAAGTCTGAAGAATCCAGTTCTGAAGAATCCAGTTCTGAGGAAGTAAGTCATCTTTTCAGTCTCTGTACTGTTTGTGGTTTTAATTTTACTACTGGATTTTATTCCGATATTAAGGCCCCTTTTTTTCCTTTTACAGGAGGAGGGAAACGTAAGACTGCATTTAATTTTTTTTTTTTATCTCAAGCTGTTAATTTTTTGTGCTTTTATTACAAATTTGGATATGTTGTTACTGTTTAAAGGGCAAAGGAAGACGCAAGAACAGGGGAAAAGGCAGGGGGAAGGGGAAAGGACATGAGAAGGGGCACGACAGGGGAAGCCCTGGAAGAGGAAGAGGCAAAAGAGGAAATGACTAAAATAAAAGCATGCAGACAGTCCCTTATAAATGATAATATTATTGAAACAATGCTTTGTTAAACTTGTTCAATGCATGA
This sequence comes from Jordanella pulchra, assembly GCA_034780135.1. Classification (NCBI taxonomy): domain Eukaryota; kingdom Metazoa; phylum Chordata; class Actinopteri; order Cyprinodontiformes; family Cyprinodontidae; genus Jordanella; species Jordanella pulchra. The sequence continues at coordinate 2,871 of JAUZNJ010036949.1, forward strand.
ATGTTAAAAATCTCTAATAAACCATTTTAAAAACAATAAGTGCGTCTGGTAGATGGTGGAACTTCACTCTAGTCTAGCTTTTTAGAACGCACAGGTAACAGATGTCGTTTTCCCTGCAGGACTGATGAAGCAAACAACTCTGCTAATGGGTGTGTCCACAAATTCATACTTTGTATTCTTGTTTGTTCAGAGTAGTTGCACCATTGCTTTTGGAACCAGATGCAACCCAAACATTCCTCTAAGACCAAAGGGAGGTAAAATAAGGTGAACCTTTCCAATGTGTTGTAATGACACCAAGGAATGAGTCTAACTTTGTGCTGTTAGTCTGCCAAAAAATAAGGCAGATTAATTACCAGACGGTAGAAACAGATTCCTTTTTCTTTGTCTACTAAAAAATATAAAAATGACAAAATAAAAACTTTTATGGAAAACTGCCTTGCTTTCATTATGCAATGAGTACAAAACAATAATGCAACATTCCTACAGGACGTCGGTCTGCTACGACTTCGCTTCATGTTTTATTATCCAACAAAAACCTGCTGAGGAACTATTTCCGGTATCAGCAGTCCAACATTTTTAAACTGTCCTGGTGTTTAAGGACATTCGTGAAGCTGAACACAAAGAAGCTTGGAGGGAAAGTCAAGGCCGCAAAAGTTATTGGTCATATTTAAACACATAAAATGATTTCAAACAGTTCTTTCATTTAATTTCCATCAAACTTAACTAGGACTATTTGTTGCTTAAAGGCTCAATCTGGGTCTGATTAAAGCTCCTGATTCAAGATAAAGTTCTAATAGGATTAGGAAAACTCTACAGGTTTACATTTGTGATAGTAGAACGAGGTTTGACATGTCAGGGATGCTAAAATTAGTATCAATGATGATACATGGGGTTTATTTCTCAAAATGAATAAATATAAATAAAATAACATTGAATGTAAAATTATATTTTCAACACTTTTCAAAGATTATGTGTGATTAAAAAGCGTGGGGCTTTCTTTTACACAACAGCTTTTGCAAATCTGTGCCAACAAATTAGTTTATGTACAGAAGAGAGTGAATGAAGTACAAGAATAACAGGACATACCCTGTTCTGATTATAGAAAAACAAACAAACTCAGATGCAGATTCTAATTATAGCGCTTTATTTGGTCCTTTTTAGGAAGAATAGGAAAAAATGGGATTCAAAACTAATTGTTCTTAGAAACACTAAATTAATAAGGGGGCCTTAAAAAAACTATTTATTTAGACCAACAGAAATCTACAAACTCAAAGACATTTTAGGGCAGGATTAGTTTCACATTTAAGACATAATAGTTGGTAGTAAGTACATTAAAAAAGTAATTAGTTTATTTAAGGGAATAAACAGGAGAGAAAACCTTCAGTGTAGTGTTCAAGATAGCTAATGTAAGGCTTGAACGGTTGTGTTTGCTAATTGCTGACAAGTTATGAAATGTGTTTGATCAGTCAAAAATCAAAGTGGTATCAATGAAACGCTTTGGTCTTCCAAGATGGTTAAATAAAGATTAAGATCAGCATAAATCCTGCTCTATAATTAGTCATAAATAATCTTCTCATGGTAGAACCTTTCGAGGAAGAGCCACCTATTAATACGTAACTCCAACCAGAGGCGCTTCCAGTAATGACTTGTCCAGTGTTTGTTGAGGCTCTGTGGGGGAGGCTGGTGTTTCTAACCTCTGACAGGGGGGAAGGAAACTGAAAGAGGGAAATTTAGTCATTTATTTTTCTTTCCCAGTCTGGGAGGAATGTATGCTCTGAGGCGGTTTCTTTAGAAAAGCCCGTTGATCTGTTCGGTCTCAGGGTCCAGGTCGATATCGTAGAAGCAAGGCCGGGTTGGCAGACCGGGGATGGTAGGCATCTGAAGGCAGAGAGTAAAAGAGACAAAGAAAATCAGCTTTTGATTGTCCAAGTTGACTGTTTGTACAAAAAAATCACTTTATTACCTCATTTGTATTAATGTAAAGGGTTCCAGGCTTCCAAACATCTATTATGTTTAATCAGCCTGAGAATCCTAACATTTTCTTTTTCTTACTTTCAAAGTCCAGAAACTCAAATTTGTTTTTATACTAATGCAGCCTTAGAAAGTAGTTAAAGGAAGCTCTACATGTTTTCTTCTTCTATTCTTGAGTTTTTTCTATAAAACATTAATATTACATCTATATTGGGAACATATTGTAACTGTGTTTTTTTTTTCTGTTTTTTTTGTTTGTTTTTCTTTTTGGGAGAAGACAAGGAAAAAACAGATTTAAACCTAAACAAATGATGAAAGGGATTTATTGGCGGGTGTCGCTGTCAGCTCACCGTGCCGACCAATGGGAAGAGAAAGCCAGCGCCAACACTTGCTCGGATGTCTCTAATTGGAACGACAAAACCTGTCGGCACACCCTTCTTGTCAGCCTCGTGAGAAAGGGAAAGGTGCGTCTTTGCCATGCAGATGGGAAGATTTCCAAAACCCTAAAGAGAAATACGATAGTGTAAGTTATCTTCTGACAATGGATTCCTCACTGATGGTGATCTTTGGTGACAATCAAACATGACAAGAAAAGCTCCTCCCTGAGGCAGGCCGACCTGTTTGGTGTAGAGCTCCACCTTGTGTTGGGCCTCAGGGAGAAGCTCGATGTCGTCGGCGCCGTAGATCTTCTGAGCAATTATTCGAATCTTGTCACTTATAGGGAGCTAAACATAAAGACGTCTTAAAACAAGGAAAGGACAAGAATAGTACTGCAGTACAAAGCTGGGCTGGAGTCATACATCCAAATCATAAAGGAACTTGAAGTTGCTGGGGGCCTCACTGGCCCTCTGGACAGCCTGACCAAGGGCCACAGCACCAGCGCCACCTTCAGCCCAGTGGGAGCAGCGCACAGCATCGAAGGCTCCAGCAGCTTTGGCCATGCTGCAGACCAGATCCAGCTCAGCCTCGGTGTCCGTCCTGCAGAAACACAGAAATCCAGTTCCAAGCATCGAACATTTTCGTTAGCAGTAATACTACAAATCGTTTTGTTATTTTATCTTTTTACACTCACATAAAACCATTGACAGCCACCACTACCGGCACTCCGAAGTGTTTAGCATTTTCTATTTGTTTCCTCATGTTGCTGCAGCCGTTCCTCAGAAGCTCAAGGTTCTGCAGACACAAAACAAACATGCTTTCTGAATGAAACACGTCGTTCATAGTTATTTGCTTCATCTGTGATCAAGTGCGTCTCAGCAACACTGAATTACTTGTCATTACTTAATTATTACAGACAAATAAACTGATCCCAGATGTTTTGCTTGTTGCCGCTTCCCTCTCTTACCTCCTCCACATATTCCTTTGGAAGTGGCATCCCAGCAGTAACCTGAATGAAATATTTTTGTGTTTGTTTGTTTTTATTTTGCAGTAATTTGCATTTTAAAGGATGAAATACTACATTAGAAAAGAAGAAACTTACTGTTGGTCCCCCGCCGTGCATCTTTAAGGCTCGGACCGTGGCCACCAGGACAACCACATGGGGCCTCAGGCCCGAGTAGCGGCACTTAATATTAAAGAACTTCTCCATGCCAATATCGGCACCGAATCCTGCCTCTGTCACTGTTAGAGGGAGGGGGTGAGACAAAGGGTCAGAACTGGAGCTTTATGCAATGTGTTGTTATAATGTGCAGCAATAGTCTGAACTATCTGGCTTCCTGCTAACCAAGACAAAACCACCTTATTTGTCCTTAAAGATCTCAGTTCTTTTTGGCCAAATTTCAAAGCAGAAACACTAAAGTTTAGTATCATTTTATATGCCACATATTTCATGAATAGAAAGTTTTAAAAATGGTCTCAGAAAAAAAAAAAGTGAAGGGATGAAGGATAAATTGATGAATAGGATTAAGATATGAAATTCTGAATGATTTTGTGCCTATCAAGGTTATTATCGACTAAGAAAATACTAAAAAGTAGAATTAAAAAAAAAACACATTTTTATAAACTGAAATGAAAATAAAAACCAGACCTTGCAAAAAAAAAGTTGTACTAAATGTTTGAAATTGTACTAAATTTTTACAAAACGAATTAAAACAAAATGAATTTTCATAAAGTTTTTCTCTGTGTCTTTATATTTATGCAACAATATGAGGTCTTGTTTCTTTCTGCTTTTTCGCTGTAACACGTTACACCTGCAGATCATAAGTACTACAGTCAGTTCATATGTGTCGCTGCAGCGGTCTGTCCTTATCTGTGAATTTATTTCTATTATTCCTTCTTTTCCTTTCCCATAAGTCTTACCCCCGGGATGTAAGAATCCTATACTAAAGATTAAAACTAATAAAAACTAAACTGAAACTAAGCATTTTCCAAAAATAAAACCTAAACTAAATAAACTTGCTAAAAATTCTACAAATGAAATTAAAATACAATTGAAAACCACACTGTAGGTCAACACTAAGTAAGAGATAATAATAAAAGATACACAGCAAAAACAAGTCTGTGCACACACACTCCTAGGAAGAATGTAGAGTGAGCGATCCAGCCAACAGTCATGTCTGCTAGAGTAGCAGGAAGTCGGAGAACTCAGACAGAACCGCTGCATGGATGAGGGAAGCGTTCAAACTCCATGCAGAAAAACCCCAGGCTGGGATTCTAACACCAGACCTTCCCGCTGCAAAGCAACAGCGATGAGATCATCTTACCCACAAAGCCCTCGGGTCCAACCAGCTTCAGAGCGATTTTATCAGCCAGGATGGATGAGTTTCCATGAGCGATGTTAGCAAAAGGACCAGCATGGACAAAAACAGGCGTACCCTGTGGATCCAGTGGACTCAGATTTAGTTATGACTCACAGAAAGCAGCAACTAAACAAAATAAATGAGAAAATGTTGTTTTTTCTCTCACCTCCAAAGTCTGCATCAGGTTTGGTTTGATGGCATCTTTCATCAGCACAGTCAGAGCTCCACTGACACCCTGCAGGATAAAACCATTGTTTTTAAGGGATTTTATTGGAGCAGTTCTGACACGCAGTGGAGAAGAAGCACTAACCAGATCCTCGGTGGTGACTGGATCCCCGCTGCGGCTGGTGGCTACGACCATCTTGGCCAGGCGCTGCCGCATGTCCTCCAAGCTGCTGGTGAGAGCGAGGACGGCCATGATCTCACTCGCAACGGTGATGTCAAACTGAGCCTGCGCCACAAATTGTGAACACGATCCCAGTTTGAGTCATCCTTTGGATATAGCGGCTCATTTTCCAGTATTCTGTTTAATGTCCGAGCTTTACTAAATAACTCACCTCCCTGGTGTGCCCCTTTTCAGTTGGCGACTGGCCGATGGTGATCTTCCTCAGGAATCGATCGTTTGTGTCCAAAACTGCAGGAAAATCCAAATGATGACATTGAAACATGAAGCCCGATATGATGAAATGAATTTACATGAAGACATTTCTCACCTCTTTGCCAGGTTACAGAGCTGGGGTCAATATCCAGCCGTGCAAAGCGGGTGATCTCTTCATCAGTGAGTGTTGACGGATCAGTCTTCTCTATACCCAGTTTCTACGCAAACACAGACAACCTATGTGTCAGAAACACTTCAGTTCAAGAGAAAAATACAATGAAAACTAAAAGATTCCTAATACAATCTCTTACTTTCAGTCTGTTGATCTGGATTGGGGAAAACTTTCTCTGCCCTTTGCTAAGTGGGACCAAGCGATTGTACAAAGCCTAAGAAAACACAAAGAGATCAGAACGTGTAACTAATTTAAGCTTGTAAGTTCATCTTCTATTTACTAAAGTCAGAGCCCACCTTGTCGGACTGCGTTGCCTCGTGAAACATGCGAGCGTCGATGGCAGCCGCCACCAAGTTGTTCGCAGCTGTGATGGCGTGGATGTCTCCGGTCAGATGGAGGTTAAACTACAGGTCAATTAAAACAATGTTAGTCAAACACTTTTACTGTTTCATCAGGACAATTTTAAAAAGGTACAAAGTACCTCTTCCATTGGGATGACTTGAGAATATCCACCTCCTGCAGCACCACCTGTTGACAAGAAAGAGCATTACAGCTGAACCATTTATACAGTCTAAAGCAGTACGTTAAAACTGGGACTACCTTCCTTTCAGTCTGGAGGATAAGATAGCCTTTAAAGATCGTTGACTGTTTTGGTTTGGTTATGCTTTGTATCTTTATCCAGATGTTATCGGTTTTCTTTGACTAACAAAAAAAATCCCAATTTAAAGTTTCCTGATGAATCAAAGTTTTTTGATGCCAGGAAGCTTTAAGGGAGAGAAAGAAGTTCATAGCTTGACAGATCCTACTGTATTTTCCGGAGTTTGGCCAGGGATGCGACTTATACCCTAGAGCGACTGACGTGTGAAATTAATATTGCAGAAAGGCTGGAATAATTGGAACTGCAACGTAGAAGAGGAAGCGCCGCATCGTCTACCTCTGGAGTGACCGGAGTTGTTTAAAAGTGACACAGTGGATGAAGATGGTTTGGTAAACTTGATAGCATGTTATTTATGCTATAGTTATCGGAATAATGCTTATTATGTAACGTTAGCATACCAGGCACATTTTCAGTTCGTTGTTTATGTGTCCCGTAATGTTAGCATAACGTACAATTATTTAGCCTCAATTTTTTTTTAACCTCAAGCCTTTCAAGTCTGTTCTTGCTGTTTGATTTTATCAAATTAATTTCCCCCAAAAATGCAACTTAATCTCCGGTGTGACTTAAATGTCTTTTCCTTCTTTATTATGCATTTTATAGCTGGTGCGACTTGTACGCCGGAGCGATTTATAATCCAGGAACTACGATACATCGTATTAAACAGTGGATGATGGGATGTGTTCTTTTGTTTTTGACTTTTTTTTCATTTGTTTTGTTTCAATTGGGACTTTCTGTAGCTAAAAGCCTCAATCTTTGTCTCATCTGAACAAAGGAGGCAGTTCCCTATTAAAGCCAAACTAGTCATCTCTACTTTTGTGATTGAAGGATGATTGAAGGATAGAAAACTCTTTGAAAACTCAAACATCAAGTTCACACATAGATGGCGTCTGACCACTGTTACTGGTCCTGTCTTATTTCAAGCTGTTGTTAGAAGTTTTGAGATAAAACTATCAAAGATTAGTTTTGAAACGTTTCATACGTTTTGATAAATGTGAAAAGTAAAAACATAAACGAGTTAAAAATCAGCAAGAATTCCAAATCTCCATTTATCTTCAGACAAATATTAGTGCCGCAAACAACTAAATGAAATTTTAGCCCAAAAAACCAAAGTCTATTTATTTTAAAAGCCTTTTAAGCTTTTTCTTTTGCCGTCTCACCTTTAATGCCGAAGGTGGGGCCCTGAGAAGGCTGTCGGACGCAGGCAAACACATTGAGCTTCATGTGGGCCCCCAGGGCCTGGACCAAGCCGATCGTTGTAGTGCTCTTTCCTTCACCCAACGGAGTTGGAGTAATACTAGAGTCATAAGAACACAACAAATATTCCATGTTAAAGAGAAACAGCAAGAATAAGAATGCTCATTTCACATTAGAGAATCAATGTAAAAGTTTGGTAAATGTGTTTGTTTTTCAGTTTGGAGCGAACACATACCCTGTGACCACCACATATTTGCCATCCGGCTGAGACTGAAGTCGTTTGATAATACTCAGCTGGACCTTGGCCTTAGTTTTCCCATAAAACTCCACTTCATCAGAGAGCAGGCCCACTTCTTTGGCCAGATGATCGATCGGCTTTGGGATGCAGGAGCGAGAAATCACTATGTCACTGTTGAAGGTACAAAACACACAAATCTTTCAGCTTAGCAGAAGAGAGATACTTCAGGGTCGATACTTTCTAAATCAACCTCTATGTTTATTTAATTCAAATGGATGCATGAAGCTTTTTGTTAAATAAACATCTCTGTGTTTACTGAGACTATCACACAGAGGTGGACTCAACTTACTGACCTCTGAAGGTGTGTTTGCTCCGGATTTCATTTAAAGCTATCAAATAAAGGAGTCGGAATACAAAAACGTACATTTTATCTGGAAGAGTAAGTGGATTTTCTTCCCACTTTACAATAGCTAATTTGTGTTTGTATAAACAGTTCTGCAGAAGATGAAAAAGCTACAGTGAGAGAGGAACAAACCTTGGAACAGGCTTCTGGAGGTTGAGTTTGGTGTAAGAAATGTCCCACTTCCCAAGCTGATGGCTCTCAAGGAAGCGCTTTGCACTCAACACTGTATTCTAACCACATCAACAAACAGAGACACACTTTTAATGCTAAGAAAGGTGGGAAAATGTGGTTGAATTGTATAAAAGGCTATGTATGATTTTACCCCCATCAGCATTGCTACAGTCATTGGTCCCACTCCTCCTGGCACAGGAGTGATGAAACCTGCCTGCTCCTTGGCTGAGGCATAATGTACATCCCCCACCACCCGCTTCCCACTAGGTTTTGTCTCATCTGAAAAACAGACATCATTTGACCCAGATATCCGAGTTGTCACTGAATTTCAGAACCATTTTGAAGCGTATAACAGCTACCTGGAATGTGATTGATCCCGCAGTCGATAACCACCGCTCCCTTTTTAATCCACTCGCCTTTCACCATCTCTGCTTTTCCCATACCAACAACCAGGATGTCTGCTTTACCCACCTGGACAGAAACAAAACAGACATGTTACAAGCTTATTTTTTTTAAAATAACCACAAGAGGTCAGTAGTGAGCTCTCTTAGCAGAAAAGGCTCACATTTATCTTTAAAAAGTTGCAGCTGAAATGTTTCAAGATTATTTCTGCAAATCTGAAGTGATGTCAGCAAGTCCATCAAATAACTTTTCAACAGACTGGAATGTTCATGTGCAATATGCAATTAGATCTTTTAAAGTACGGCTATGGGTTGCAGAGAAGAGCTAACCTACATGCTCAGGTTAAAGAACAAATACTAGAATGCTCATGCGTACAGTCAGAGGTTTAAAAGGGTAATAATAAACAATTTGGAATGTGAAAACGTACCTCTGCAGCTAGATCTGCAGTCTTAGAGTGGCAGACGGTCACTGTAGCATGATTCCACAGCAGCAGATCATGCATGGGTGCACCAACAATCTTACTGCGGCCGATCACCACAGCTCTTTTCCCTGCCACAGATACACCTGCAGGGACAAAAATATCACCACATTTAGGCCACACCCACTTCTTTGCATGCAGTCTGTATAATTTAACAGCAAAAAAACTATTTCAGTACAATGTTTTTTCATGGCTTCATTAACCTGTCTGTCTGATTAGCTCCATGCAGCCATTAGGGGTACAAGGGATGAAGCAGTCACCCAGATCTCCACGTGATAGCTTCCCTGCGTTTATGCTGGTCAATCTGTGAAAGGGCCAATAAGAAGACGCTAAGGGTTTACTTAAATCCCGTTTAGCATTCTTATAATAATGCATGTTCTTACCCATCTACGTCTTTCTCTGGTGCCACAGCATTTGTGATCTTCTCTGTGTTGATCTTGTGGATTGAATCTAAAGGCAGCTGCACTATGAGACCATGGACTGCAGAGTTCTCGTTCACTTCTCTGATGCTGTGAAGAACCTACAAGCAGAAGCTCATTTCAGTTCCATCGTAACAAGCAACAGGCTGCAACATATGTAGAACATTAAAATGAATCTGCAGATTCAGAGAGAAATAAAGTTTGTTTGTTTCGGCGTTTTTTTCCCAAAAAAAGGCTAATGCTAATGTTATAATGAAAAATATTCAAAGTAACAATATTTTATTATCACACTTCTACTAAAATTACTAATAGAAACATAATTATACAAATAGAGATTATGAAGTTTATCAAAATTTTAGAAAATTCTTTATATAAATTCATATTTTAATTAATATAAACAGTTGCATTTTGTATGTTGGATACAGGAATTGTTTTATTTTTATTACAAATAGTTCAAAAAGCATTAGAAGCAGCTCAAGTGAAACATTTTTGAAATCTTAAAGTAAACACATCCTACCTCTTCTTCGGTTGCAGTCTTAGGAAGTCGCATATGTGACGCATTTATCCCAATCTGCAAATAAAAAACAAATTTAAAACTCTTTTAGACATTTCACATCAAAAGTGTATAACAAGTGACCAATGAAAATCTTTCAACCAATAATTATAACTTCTCCGATCTTACCTCTGTTGCTGCTTTCAGCTTCATGCTGATGTACAGATTTGAATCTTCACGATCTCCAACCTGCCAGAGCATCACAGCATCAACTCATGTTGTACTAAGTAACACATGGGCACGGTGTTTATTCATATCTGTCCATCCGGTTAACAGGGAAATAAAATAACTTATTTACCTGTAAAACGACCAGACCAGGCCTGAAGTTGGGATCCTTAAGTTTCATTTGCTCCACATCTTTCTTCAGTCGCTCCCTCACTTGCCTAAAAAAGCAGGACAATAAAAGGGCGTTTTATCTCTTAGCACATTTTATTTCTCTGAGTTGTTACAAATTTTCCAGATGCATTTTAGCTATTCTGCATCTGAGGTGCTAATGATTTTCTACTCAGCAGTTACAAATCCTGGTTGCACAACATAAAGACATTTTAGAAGGATGGTCTTATCTAAGTTCCCATCTAGTCTTTATCTTTATTTGTTTTATAGTCTGAATACTGGGACACATTCCAGCACTCTGCTGTTGAATGAGAGGGTAAATTACACCCAGAGAGTTTGATAAAAAAAAAGAAGAAAGGAACAGAAAACCTTAAATGAACTGGACTTTAGCCTCTGGCCATTACTATTTATTCAAAGAGCCACTGTATGCTGATCAACCATTGATTGTTTGATATTTAATATGCATATGTTAAAAGATTAAAGCGGTCATCCATTGCATGTAGACTTTAAATCAAAACATGCTATTTTTGTGCTTAAAATAAATCAGGTTGAATGTCTGTCTTTTTCATTTTTTTATATTTACAAATATATTAACAGCTAAAAGCACATGCATAATGTCACATACTGCACACATGATGCATTCCATATGTGGCTAGTTTTCTACAACAAATCCTATCACACTTCAAAGTTATAACTCTTCATGGAAGGGAGAGCAAAAGAATAGCGGTTTGTTACAAAATTAAGTGGATAACGAATACTGTGAGGGGCAGTTAATAGGCTGCAAGTTTTCTTCTTGTCTTGTGACAAGCACATGCAGCTAAATTTCTTCCATGCTGCTGCATAAAAATACACATCCCCTTGCATGTGTGAATCTTTTGGAAATACGGATAAATCTGACTATATTTGCAGATACAATGAAAATGTCCAAATGGGACTTGTGCATGATATTTTGTCAATTACTGTACTTGGGGTCAGTGGACCAAAAGGGACAAAGATCAAATCACATCACAACCACACAGCTTGCATAATGCTGTAAAACGTGCATTAATTGCACTTTAAACAAATACACACACACACAAAAACAATACATAACACAGAAAAAAGTATAATAGAGTCTCTCTACACAAGACAAGCGTCGGTTAAAATAAAAATATAAAGCTCGGATAATGTATGAATCATATGGTACAAACTGTTACTATAACTAAACAAGTTAGCAGCTTAACTAGCCAAAGAAGTTTTGCAACTCTGATCAGACCAAATTTCTAAACACTGTACGTTAAATAATGATACTTACGCTGAAACTTCTTTCCCGCTTATGATTTGAGCTGACATGTTCGGTCTGTCTGTGTCCGACGCGATGGTGACTAGTGAGGGTTCGCTATCTGACAAGAGGAGCAGCGTGGTGGGACTAGTCTACCTTAGAAGCCTGGATGTACTTACGCTGGAATGTGACGCAAGCACAACAGTAACGCAGAAAAATAGGCGTAGAACTTTCCGGAATATAGCCTAACATATAGCGTAGTTCACTGAAGACATGAGAGGGAGGCGTTACATTGTTGTGTATTCCAATCAAATAGCCACTTTAGATCATTAGATTTTTGCTCTGACCAATAGCGTTCGAAGGTCTCTTGTTTTACCCACTAGAACTGAAAAGCCGCCAGAGCTTCGTTGCTCCAGAAAAACATTTTGCGTCTGCCATATTGTGAGTGTCAAGTGAATCGATTGGAAAGTTTTTCTAACAATGAGAAATCAGCAGGCTTCTTGAAAACAACAATAACAACGGCAATAACAACCTTTTTAGAAATTTTATAATATAATATTATAACGAAAACATAAACACCACATAATTTATATAAAAGAATACTCAGGGTTAAAAAAAACTTTTTTTTCTCCACACAAGCAAATTAGATGCAACTTTAATTGGTTTTAACTACAGTCTGTTCCTAAAAAGTATGAATTTCTCAAAAACAATAATAACAAGAGTTGATGTGTTTGGTTATGTGTTGTAAAAATAAAAATAAATACAATGGATTCAACAAACTATATTTTTTACATAAAAGTATATAATGAAAACAACGACAAAAATGTACACTTTATTAGATATTCTGTTTGTTTGTTTTTTGTTTGTTTTTGTTTGTTTTTGAATGGGACACTCTAAATATGGCGGTGATGTTGGCGTACTACGATAGCCTGGATGCTACTATCAAAGGATTTTTTGTTTTTTGTTTTTTTTTTTTTTTTTTTTTTGGAGGGCGTGACTTA
>JAUZNJ010036949.1:15470-36081 GCA_034780135.1 Jordanella pulchra
TATTCTAGCATAAACCCACTTAGAGCAAACATTCTATGAAGTGGTGTATTGTGTATGGGCTGTGAGTAACTGCATAAAATACCAGAGGGAAAACACTATATAAGCCTCTTAACCAATAGCGGTCCTTTAATACGTTTAGCTTTCAAAACAAGGTGGGACTAGTTTTGGGTGTAAATTCGCAGAGGGTCGACAGGGGGCAGCAGTGTGCTGACCCAATATTATCACAAGTCGCCAGAAAAACCTCGCAGTGTTTATGTAGGTCAAACGATGTTTACGGCGCGTTGTTTTGGGTTTATTAATACAAGTCACCTCTGAAAATACACCAGAAGGTGCAAGAAAAAATAAATCGACGTTTTTATTTTATCGAGCTTCAGGAGTGACGGGAGACATGACGAAATACGGAGAGCTATGGAGAGTAGATTCAGCGGTGTTTTAAACGAGATCGAAGAGCTCACGCGATTTTCTTACGCAGAGAAAACTTTACAAACCGAGAGGTAAGTTGAATAAGAGGTAAAACTTGATTTAGCAGGTTCCTCTTTTTCCTGCTGTTCCCTGGATGCAATTCTTGTGATTGCACGTAGTGCCCTGTTTACGTCAGTGTTAAACTAGCGGAGATGATCGCGTCCAGATCAAACCGCTGATCATGTCTGCATCTTAAACTGAAGATATCTAACCTCGTATGAATTAATGTATTTTTTTTTAGGTCTAAGACTCTTTTTGAGGAGATTCGTGCTTCTATAAACAACAATGACGAGGAGGACCGCTCCTTCTGGAGGCCTGTGCTTCCTTGGGGGGGCGTCTTCACCATAAAGGCAGGGCGGAAGGCCATATCTTGCATCCCTCTGTATGTGGAGGTCCAACTAAAAAACACATGCACCATTGATGGCTTTCTCATGATCCTGTATGTGATCCTGCGAGACAACCAGGGTTTCCACAGGGAGCTGGCCGTTTTCCTCGGGAAGCAGTTTGTGGATCATTTCCTCTACTTGATGGACTCCTGTGACTACACCACAGTAAAGATGCTGTGGATCTGGAACAGGATGTCTAAGAGACAGTACCGCTCAGAGATCCACCAGGCAGCCCTGGAGATCGACCTCTTTGGGAACGAGCACGAGAACTTCACTGAGAACCTGGAGAACCTCATGTCTACCACTCAGGAGAGCCTGTGCACCAACCGTGACTGTGAGGGCCGCTTTCAGAATGTTAAGAAAACTACCATTAACATCAGCCCTCCTCACGAGCTTCCTCACAAAGACCCGATCCAGTCTGCAGTGGATGAATTCTTCTGCCCCAAACTCCTACTCTGCTCAGAGCTAGGGTAAGACACTATGGTAAGACCCTTTTTCTCTTCTAAGATTCAATCCTCCAATGTCTATCCCCACTGACAGGTTGAATGTTTCTTAACAGCTGTGATGGACTAAGGGAGTTTTCTCGAAGGGTTTTCTGCCATGGACCTCCACCCTTTGTGATCCTCAATATGCAACAGTGGAGGTCAGAGGATCTGTCATACGTACCTTACCATCTGGCTCTTTGTCAGCACAGGTATGACCCAGAACAGTATTTAATGTGTGATAGAGCAAAATAAGAAGTGCGTCGCTGCAAACTGGAATAATTCCATTCATATTTTATAAATATTGCACGAATAAGAATTGGAAAAGCCCACAGAAACTTCACCCTGAAACCAAGCGTTTCCTGTACTTTTTTATACCATATTTACAGATCTGAGCACCGGGACTTTGGCCGTCAATCTTTTCATCATCTCTGATACTTTATTCAGCTTTTTTTTATTATTAATTCCCCTTTTGTCTGAGCTGTAAGTTTAACTAGTAGCATTATGTTGTGCTGTATACATTTGTGCCATAGTTTTACTATATTTTTAGAGGACAGATTGAACCTTGAGATCTCTTCCTTAAACTTCTACATAGATTTGTCCTTGACCAGACTACTGGGATTGCATTACGAACAGTTGGATACTTATTGATAAAGGGACTTCTTAGGGGTTTTGTTTAGTTTGACTTAAATGGATCAGAATAAAGGAGATTAATACACATGGCTGCTCCACCGTTAAATAAATAAACAAGGACAAAACAAAATGTTCTGTTAATTTTAAATGACAAATAATGTTGGAAGGCAACCGAAAAAGCATTTCTTGAAACTTAAAGACAGAATCACACAATTAAATGTATAAAGTATTTGAAAATAAATTCATGTTACTGTGCAAGTTACATACAGTACAGGCCTGTCTTTGGGCAGAAGGATCTGACATGTCACTTCTTTTTAGATACCTACTAGAGGGCGCCACACTCTTCAACAGGGAGGAACATCACTACTCGGCAGCTTTCCAGATTGACGGCTGCTGGATGCACTATGACGGTCTGAGAAGCGATAATCTGATCCTGCTGCATAAGCCGCCGGAGCTCCTTCTGCTGTCCTCCTTGGTCTACATCCGCGCATCTGAGAAGTGACGGCTTGGAGTCACAGTTGGACAAAAGAGCATCGTGACGAACACATCCGTCATCCTGTGTTTTGTTTTTCACTGTTATCCTTGTATTTTTGGGGGGGTTATATCTTTTTTTCTTTGTTAATGGTCTGAGTATGCTTCCTTTGATAGAATTACTCATGTCCGTTTCAGCTGATCGCTTACTACAAACACGTTGTGCACAGTTATACATTTTATGGAGGCATGCTTGGAATCCAAGAGTACAGTGGACTATAATAGTTCTGGGTTGATATCTGGTGGATCTTAAAAGTGAATACATCCATTTTAAAGTGACCATTTCAGAGTTGTTTGTTTGTTTTGGTTATTTGTTTTGTTAAAAATGATTTTGTGATCAATATTTTTCAATCTTTTTCCACTGTAGGTTGGATAGGCATGTCGTAAAGTATGACTGAGAAACAATCCCTGTTAGCAGGGAAACGAAAATGATGCAAAAACACATGAAACCTTAAACTCAACATCTTTGTTAGTGCAGCTTTTGATTTTATTTTCAACATTTGCATTTGATTGGCAGCACCTTTACCTACAGCAGTTTAGAAACCACCTGGATTTTTAAGGTCAAAGTTTTCTGTTATTTAAAATAATTTAAATTTAGCTTGACAAACGTTCCACACCCAGAATTTTTTTTTTTTTTTTTTTCTTTTTGAAGGAACGTCTTTCTTCCTGGAACTCTGCCTTGGACAACACCAAATATAGCTGTCACATGTAGAACCCTGCTAGTACCATCTAGAAGTCTCTGCAGCTCCTTTAGTTTAGCCATTAGCTTCCTGGATCAGATTTCACCTTAAAAAACAAACATCTAGTTAACCAGAGATGGAAAATCCTCCAAGACCAGTTTCTTTATTGTGGGTTAATTAGCTTCAATACAGCTGATGGCAAATATAAACATAAGACTGAATGCTGAAAATCATCTGAGGGCATTTCAAGAAATGTTATCGTAAACACACTAATGTAACCTGGATATCTTTTCTGGTCATCCAGCAGATGTTTGCTTCTTCATTTAATCCTGCTGGAAATGTCTTTAAAAAAAAAAAAGTGGAGTTCTGCCTACAGCTGGATTTTTTGATGGCGTCATGTTTTTCCCTCTAGAGCAATTTTAACCCTTTAAAGCCAAATGTATCATATTTGATACATGATTTTTTGAGACCTCTGCATCATCATTGAGATATTTTTGCTCATGAGAACCCGACTTAATAAATCAGATATATGTAGGGAACAGAAAATGTATATAATATTATACGGAAATGCCTAATGTATCAAAATTTATGCAAATAATGATCA
Organism: Jordanella pulchra; assembly: GCA_034780135.1. Classification (NCBI taxonomy): domain Eukaryota; kingdom Metazoa; phylum Chordata; class Actinopteri; order Cyprinodontiformes; family Cyprinodontidae; genus Jordanella; species Jordanella pulchra. Next base: position 19,249 of record JAUZNJ010036949.1, read on the forward strand.
AATTTAACATACAAATTTTTTTTGTTTCCATAATTTTTCATAGAATTCAATGACAACTCTTATATTAAAAAAAATCAGAATTTGCTGTCAATTATTTCATGGTTCGGGCTTTAAAGGGTTAATGACCCGTTTGAAGCATATCAGCCCTTATCTAAAAGGAAACTGCTGCTCTAATTTCACTGTGCTCTTTTAAAGCCTTTTAGGTTTATTTTATTTTGTATTAATTAGTGTGGATGTTGAAACAGTCAGCATTAAATGGTATAATTTTGTTTCTCATGTTCGGTTGGTCTAATTTAAGCTTTTAGGACATATAAAGCACACAAATTCAAGCTGAAAGGTTCAGATCTCAGTAGTTTCACAGCTTCCATGTGAGATATTATGCATAGAATTTCTGGTCCTCTAATAATTACTGTTATCACATAGTGCCTCTGCCAAGAAAGCTCTTCAGACCTGCTTTTTTCCCTTCAGATATTGTCTTAATAAAATAAAAATCTAAATATTTTATAAACATGTCTCTGAGTTTTTTTTCAATCAATCATGAACGTAATTTTAAAAAAAAAAACAAACATGATTTTTATGTAAGGCAGGCATTTATTTTTTTATCTGGGTACAATCGCGCCACACAAACTGACTTAAAATGTATGTAAAATGTCTTCAAAACAAAGAGTGATAAATTGTTAAAAGCTACAGTTTCTGTTATATGTAACATAATCTTTGATTTCCAGCATTAGTCCACTAGATTTTTATTTTATTTTTTGTACATGTTGAGACTCGAGAACAGACACACAAAAAAAAAAAAAAAAAAAAAAGCAGAGTGGTCATTTTGGCTAACACTGACATCGGTTTCACAGGAGTTTTCTTCCTCTCAGATACAAATGTAAAGATGACAGCTGAGTGCAGACTTTAGCTTGTTAAAAAAACCACCCAGCTGTTCTCTTTGTACAAGCACTTGGGTGAGAGTGATGGCAAAAAACACAAAACAAAAACAACAAAAAAAACAGGACGCTGGTGAGGTCTTCACAATAAAAGCACACCTTTTTGCAGATTTATATTTGCAGATTTTTATCACTTCACCATCTAAAATGATTTATAATAGTCTGAATTTAGGAAACCAAATGAATAAATTCATGCTGAATGTATCACGGCAGCAGAACTGGATTTCAACTGCTCTGTAGTTAGGTGGGAAAAAAAATAAACAGTATGCATCACATAAAAACAAACAAAAAAAAAAATTGAAAAATGGACGTGGGCTGGATGCAGGTGAACAAAATTGGTAAACGGTTCTGGTTTCAAAAATGCTACCATTTTCATTTATCTTAACGAAATTCCAGACCCACGTTGAAGCAGTGCCTCCCCTCCCACACTTGTTGCTGCACAGTGCTGCTTATCTGAACAAGGGCTTCACAAACAAGCCGTTTGGGAAAACCTTCCTTTGTAGAGCAATAAATTGCCAAAATCAAGATCTAACAAATACATTCCACAACATTATTAATGTTTTATATCTTTTGAACAGTTGTAGGAATCATTACTTCTATTATTAAAACAACAACAAAAAAAAACTCTTCTTTGCAATCATGAAACTTTGATGTCTGTACTCAATGTTGGCATATCCACACCCAAAGAAAGTACAAATAAATATGAACATTCTCACAGAATTACAAACTGGGTTTTTCCAAACATTTTTTATAAAACTTAAAAGTATTTATGTAGATGCAACCAATCAATAAGAAACTTAAATGCGATTTGTACCAACTGACCAATTTGCAGAGCAAATTACATTTTTACATCTCGTCCGACAAAAGAGAAAAGTGGCAAAGGTCTGCAGTGTACAGATGTTACACAAACTAACCTGGTTTTGAATTGGCCTAAAATAATAAACAGTCGCCTAAATAAACACATCCCATGTAGATGGACAAAATAGCAAAAAGGTCAAAGGTTCCCTCAGATGTCCTGTTTACCGTCCACACGCCATGTTGGGTTCTGTTTCAGCAAGTTGAGATGCCTTGGCTTTTTTTAAAGGAGTAACACAAAACATTTTCGGTCCAAAGAGGAAAACGAATCTTATTGCATCACCTAAATGCATTTAGCTCACATGGAAAGAGAAGGTGAAACCAATTGACAAGATGTGTCAAATAGTTTGGTAAGTGCAATGCAGAGAAGCTTGGTTAAACTTTGTGCAAACAAAGTGCACAAAATGTGACTTGGCTTGAAAATGAACAATGAGCCAGCCAGCACCTACACTCCCTATAACAGGAAGAGAGAGTGATGTACACCCACGGATACAGATCTCTCTTCTAATGGGGTGGGGGGGCTGTAACTTGGACTAAGCACAGACTTTAGTGCCTCACTATCAAAAGCCAAATAACATGGAAGAACAAAACACTAACGCATCGACAGGAATGACCTTTCCACTGCGGGACGCGACAAAACGTTTCTATAGCTGAGCCTGACAATGTAAAAAAGGAGAAGTTATTGGCACCTTACATGAGGCTGTAATGGTCAATAGTTTTCTACCGTTGAAAATGAAACTGGAAAACATTTGGTGAATCTTTAGATTAAAACAAAATCATTAATTATTCAAATAGTTCATCAGATTTATTACATGCAGAGTGTTTCTGTTCATTTCAAAAGTTTTAGCTTACAGCTAATATATAAAAATAAATCTTTGGATAATATAAAGCTTACATAAGGACAAAATGTAGCACTAACATTTTCAAAGGTTTTTCTTTTTTTTTTTTTTTTAGAGCAGTCATGTTATGGTTGGTAGATTGATAGGGAAGCACACCGACTTGACATATTGCCCCACAGTCACACGCTCCACCAAACAGGCTGATATATATGCTGGCAAAGCAATGGAAAATTAAGTGGAAAAAGAAAGTGTGGTAGAAGGGTGTCCACATAGATTACAAAAAAAAAAACTCAAAAACAGAGCATGCTTCCCTGTGCTAGTTTTAAGCAGATCCAGACTTCTTTACCAAAAAGGTTCACCTCCACACAAGTAGTGAACGCATATCCTGCTCATTAAAAGGGTGCATTTGCTAAAAGGTTTCATTTTCTGCACAAAAAACCAAAAGCATAATAACTCCAATTTTCTGAGGAATTGTTCTGAGGTTTTAATGTGTTCTAAGACAGATTTAAGTTACGAGAAACAAACACTCTGTGTGTAATAACTCTACAAGGTTTAGAATATTTTGGGAAATTAACTAATTCAATTATTGTATTTTTTAACTATATTCCAATTTTTTAGATGCGCTTGTATAATAAATATTGGATCATTTCCCTTTTATCTAAATATTATTGCATGGTGAGGGACTATTTAGGATTTCATGTCTAAATGCCCATTAAGTGGATTGCTGGCATCAAATGTAGAAATGAGCTGATGATTAAACGTATACTGACTAGAACATGTGCAGTAACCTAGAAAAACAGCTTAATATCCTGAATCCTAAATATAGCACCAGTTATTGTAGACAAAATTGGCCGAGTTGACTTTCAACTATTAAAGACGAATGCATGCCTCTGAAATCTGTTGACTTTTTATGAAATGACAGAATGGATGAATCAAACCACACACATTCACGCACTCGTTAGTGACCCAGTGCAGATAAACATTTACAGGCAATGCACTAGAGGATATATTTATCTATATATTTCATTTATACTATTTACACAAGAGAAAGGCAGCCCTTTGAGGAAAATATGAAGTTTCTAAGTTTGCTCTTTTTCTTCTTGTGAAGCACTGATTTGGATGCAGAGCTCGTCGCCACACGATGCTTCAGCATCACTTCTACATGTGGGCATGTAACAAAACAAAAAACATAAAGGACATATCCAACATGCACATATCCCCTTCGTGCATACACTAACAACTGTTTGCACAAACACATGAGAAAACTGCTGAGTTCTACAAAAAGACGTAACAGTTCTGAATGCAGCTGGACATTATAAGCAAAAACAACGTCATGACGTGTGAAATAAAGAACATAAAGGTCAGCTAATGTAACAAAAACTTCAAACAATCAGTTTTGTTTCTTTTCTACAATCCTCTGGGACATGGCTCGAAGTTCTCGTAGGGATCCAGCAGGACTCGCATCCAGGTTCCCCGTGCTATCATCCACCCAGACACCTTCCTCCCTTAGCTGCTCAATCACAATCTTCATTCCCCTACATCTCTGCAGTGAGATTTGGGATCCCCTCCGTCTAACCAGTAAGCCATTTCTGCACATCCATCCATCCAAGCCAGTGCTTGGATGTTCTTTTAGGTGTGCATTTACTCCTGGAGAACGAACGTGGGGAAAAAGAGTCGAGCAGATAACAAAAAAAGTCAATCGTTTTACCGAGTCCTAGCAGGCTGGGCCAATGGTCAAAGGGCAGTCAGACCAAAATTGCAACGGCAGTACATCATGCCACTGGAGTCCAACCAGCTGTCTGAGATGGGGTCGTAGCGTTGGACAGTGTTCAGGTAAGATGATCCAGAGTGGCCTCCCACTACATAGAGGTAGTTGTCCACGATGGCAGAACCAACACCTGTAATACAGACGGCACTATAAGAAAACAGCCATCATAGCGAAACTAAACAGTTTGCTGGAAACTTACCAGTACGGGGCTCATTCATTGGCCGACAGGCCGTCCACTGGTTCTGATGTGGGTCATACCTCTCAATACTGGACAGGTGCGACACTCCGTTGTGCCCACCCACCACAAATATGAAGCCAAGCATGACACCTACACCGAAGTTGATCCTCTTGTCTGCCATGGGGGCTACCATTTCCCAGGCATCCTTGCTGGGGTCGTACCTCTCCACACTGCAAACCAGATCAAACAATAAGAAAACAGAAAAATATAGTCTGTATCAATTCATCCATATCTCTCACAGCCACTTATTTCAAATGATAATATCCATGCCAGGCTCCACAATAAACATGGAAGGTGTTGTTTTTACATCAACCTCTGCTGAATATCAACCAAGAGTTTACTCTGCTTGAACAAATCTCCAGCCAGTGCTAAATAAATTATAAAAAAGGAAAAACTTCCTATCTGTGCTTTTAACTTTTTAAATTGGGACTGTGGCCAATTTTAAATCCAAATAAATAAAGATCACATAAGAGTTCCTCAAGGCTCCAGTCTTACCACACTTTTATTCAGGCTGTAGAGTACTAAACAATCTCTGACCACAAATTTAGGGATGACAACTTCACATCCAGGATTCATACACATTTTTAAGTGGATATCAATTTTGTTTTATCCTTTCTATGTTTTATTGACATGGTTTCTGCCCATTTTAATTTTTAAATCTTTTTTTTTCCCTGTCAATTTATAACATTCAGGACATTTGAGGATATATTTTTCTCAAATTCAACAAATCATGAAACAACACAAGGCTCAATTTGGATTCATTAAAACACATCTATGTGATTAAGGATGGCAACTGTTGCTAGCAACATATCAGATGGATTTCATGACCATTTTCTTATTTCCTGTCTTACTCATCTATACATCCTAAACGGTTTGATTTAGCAACTTTGGTAATGATATTTGGTTAAACGTTATAGAAGCCTGGAAAATGCAAGATCACAACACTTGGAACAGATTAACCAAAAACTGTCCAACAAAACCTTTGCGTTATGAATATTGCACACGTTGACTTGCAATGATGTCATATTAGAAACACATTATGCAGCTCTAGAATCTGTATGAATTTCCTTTAATGTAAAAAAAAAACAACTAATCTTTTAATGTATCATTTGACCTCTTGCATTTATAATGTCCAGCTAAAGATTATAAAGCTAATTAATGATAAGGCAATCTCAAGAAGTTAGAAAGCGCTGACAAACAGGAGACCGTTGACAATCTGGGACTGTTTTGCAGCATAGTTAAAAGGACAGACAAACCAGGAGGGAAAAGGGAAAATCTCCCCACGGGTTCACTGTCCAAACACATTCTCCAGCAGGGTTTTGGGCGTCAAGGAAACAAGCAACTGGGACTCAGCTCTAGGGTGATCAACAACACAAACACATGCAGGCACCCTCTCAATAAGACATCTGCAACACTTCTGGAAAAATCCACATTTATTAACAAGATGGTGAGCGTTTTCTCAGCAGGACCCGATATCCGTCACATTATTGCTAGCTTCAGCAAGATCGAAGATCAGACCACGACCGGTAAAATACTCCAGTCAACCACAGAGAGACATTTAATTATAATTTAATGGGTTGTCTTCAAGAGACTCTAAAAGGCATCACATAAAATTTATGCTGCACAGTCACTGTAAAATAACAAACAGTGCCTTTAAGCAGATGTAAATAATATTAAACTAAAATTGTTTAGAAATAAATAGAAGTTATTACTATAATAAAGTGCAAAAGGAGTAAAAGTTAAATAGAACCTGCAAAGGATTTAAGAGAAAAATATTGAATTATAAATAAAACATTAATACAAGAATGGCAAAAGGTTAATAACTAATAGAATTGATCAGAAATGTGTTCAGATTTCACATTTCCACAGAGCTTATCTCTATGTAGACGCATGACGAAACTCTTTTGTGTGTAACAGAACCTCCCCTCAGGAAAAGTAGGATTTTTAAGATGGATACCTGTTCATGTGTGCCGGGCCGTACCCTCCAATAGCATAGATCATCCCATCCAGCACAGCTGTTGCAAAGCAGCTGCGGGACTTTGTCATGGGTGCCACAGGCTGCCACTCTTTTAGCTTGGGGACGTATTTCTCCACAGACTGCAGGTAATACTGGCCGTCGTACCCTCCCAAAGCGTACAGCTCTCCAGCCTGGACCACGACCCCAAGTGTGCTGCGACACTCCGCCATACGCTCCACCGAGGACCACGTGTTGCTTTCAGGGTCCCAGGCCTCCACCGTGCTCTCGTGCCTTCGGTAGCTGATGCCCTGCCTCATGTGCGTGGCAATACCTCCCACCACGTACACTTTGTTGTCCAGCACGGCCACGCCAAACTCATACCGAGGAACGCTAAGAGGGGCAAGTCCTATCCATGTGTCAGTCTGAGGGAAATACATTTCCATGCTGAGAAAAAGAATAGGCGAACATGGTTATTGAACTTAAATAAGAAATGTGACACAAATCATTCACCCAGAATGCTAAGTCATACATCTACTCAAACTAGATTGGCCAAATTTGATATAAGGTCAGGTTCTAAAAATAGTTGATTTTTTTTTTTTTTTATAATCATTAACTGTATCCAACATAAGAATATTCTAATTCTTTTATCATGCATGCATTAAGAAAAATCACTTAGTAGAACACTTTTTTGAGTTAAATAAAATCTAAAAGTCCAAGACACATGATTTAGGAATAATAGTGCATCATCTTATTTTTCACCCCTCTTATAAATTACTTCTAATAAGGAACATGTAGCACAATTACTTTTTAGTTTCAGTTCTAAAATCCTTATGCACCTCATATGTGCAAATCCATTTGAACAAAAGTACTGATTACCTTTCTAATGTGGCAAACAGTCCAGCCTTGCCTCCTACTGCAAGCAGCACCTTGGGGGCACATCTAGGCCTCGCTGACAACACGGTCTGATAAGAAAGTCTGTGTTCAGGCATAAAATGATATTTAAGGGCCTCGTTGAGCAGGTGTTTGCATGCATGGTCATCTCGTATAAGGTGATTGGCTTCATATAGTCGAGTGAGGAATTTGACACTGAGAAGTGGGAGGCGAACACAGTGCAACAACTGAGCCAGATGCTGTTGTCTCTCTGTAACGTCATATTTGATCCATGATTCCAAAGCGTAAAACACAGTCTCCTCCGTGTCCACCTTAAGACAGTCATTAGAAACAATTTCATCCAACTCCGCTCTCGTCAGTTCAAAAAACTCCTCAGTCTGACAGACCTCTTCAAAGTTTTCACAGATGAACTTAGTAGCAGCCAGGCACAGGTCATGACAGCCATATGTTTCTGCAAAGCGTGAGATCCCTATACAGTTTCCAGCATCCAGCTGGCTCTCTAAGAAGGAACAGCACTCCTTAAGTACAAGCTTGACCTGGAGTAAATTGGCAGCCGGCAGCAGGGATTCCACTGTTTCCTGGGAGATAAACACCGTTCCTGTGTATGCATACTCCACAATGGCCTAGAAGAGAACAAAATGTGTCAGTGAAATAATACACCTGCCATTGGTATGGTTACAATCTACTTCTAAGCATACCTGCAATGCAGCCTCATCAATGCACTGAAACTCCACTTCGGAGGTCTCCTTTTCTGAGAGGTTACCTGTAAACATGGCCTTGAAGTAAGGGCTAATGCTGGCCAACACAACTTTGTGAGCATGGATCTTTGCATCGCCCACTCGGAGAACAATGTCACATAGTTCATGATCTTGCCGCAGGAGCTGGAGGCCCTGTAGCAGCTGCTCCGAGTGGGGCCGTGTGAGACTTGCAAACATATAGGGCTGGTCCTGCTGGTCCATCTGGAAACATGAACCCAGAAATCACTGCAGTGCTTTGGATGTAAAACATGGTTAAAGACTTGGTGAGTCTTCAAATTTGAGAGAAATTCTGTATTTATTTACATATTTATTTTACATTTGATCTGGAACAGTTTAGTAGTCATTTTCCTCAAGCCAATACAAATAAGCATTATCCTCAAAACCCAATGCTAACACTGCTAAGTCAACCAAAATATTATACCCTAGAAAGTGCGAACAACTGGGCACAGACAAATCTTTGTCACAATCTGCCAAACCTACGCATTTAAACTGCCTGACAGTTTGCAATATCCAAATGCCATGTACATATAACGGCAATTTCCTCTTAATCAAACCTTGCTAGCTACATTAGCAATAAAGAAGCAAACAGTAAACACTGTAAAATAAGACCACCAAATCGCTTTTGTTTAACCGATTTCTGTATCTACCTTAAGCGCAGTATTATCAGCAGGTTTCAGTCATAACAACAACAACAAAATAAGTATAAATGTATTTTAGCATCATTGCATTACAGGTTAGCCGCTAAATATAAACAAGGATTTGTGTTCCCTGCATCATTGATTGATATACAGTAACATGGCTGACAAATACAAAACGTGACGTTACAGCTGGCTTTAAGAGAAAAAAAATATATACATATATGTGCATACATACATATATATCTTGTTAAAACTGGATACACGAACCTGTAATCTGCGGTTTGCGCTGATAGCGGCCGAATATGTGGTGGCGACGGCACTACACAGAAGGATAACAAGAAAACAACCGACTTCCAACCAGCCTAGCCACAAAGCTAAAGACGAGCTTTTAAGATGACGAGCTACCAGGACAAAACTCCCACTTCCGGTACATTTCGCAATAAAATCGGATGGAAAGGAATCTGAATCAAATTCAAGACAAAACATTTGATTTTATTCTGAAAATTATTTACAACTTGACTTACAAGTAAATAAACACGACAATAACAATTTGGACAAAATGCAATAGATGGTAGAAATATAGATTTTATTTCAATGTGATGCTGTTGTAAAAAATACGTGTATTTTGCCTGAGGCACCGAGATTACATTCTTTATAGTTTAAGTGACAAAGGCAAAAAGCCTTTCATAATCCTAATATCGCTTTGTCTCAACCAAAACGGAAGACCTATTCATTGAAATAATGATTAGCATTTTATTTAACTGAAAAAACTATTTATTATTTTAATATTTAACTCGATTTTCATTTTTGAAATATATTCCATGCCATGTATTGAATATTCCCAAATTATTACACAATATATATCATTGCAGGTAACGAACATACATATTGCAGACACCTTCTCTGTGTATGGCAGCAACTTTAGTGTTTTAGTGTTGGATTTTCGCAAAATGTTTAACCTTTTATATGGCCACTTTGTGAAATTCATTGAAATTCAAAATGTAAGGTCAATAGTAATATTGAAGGACAGGCAGGAAAATACCTTTTGTTGTAATATTTCCCAAAAAAGATAAAGGTCATCCTAATTACCAAAAACAGTCACCCTAAAATTGTAAAAATAATATTCGAAGTTTTTCCATAGATAATTGGTGAAAAACTGTTAAAGAAAGAAATAAACACATTTTTTGTAACAACATAACCCCTCAGAAAATACATGCTGATACAGACCTATATTTTTTTAATTTGTAAAGTACCTTATTACATTTTTAATTTAGCTTTTAACAAAGTACTTCTTACGTAGCTTAATTTACAGTATATGTCACATATCACACAGTAAAACGCATTAGATTACTGGTGGAACTCTATGCAGCAGTTGAACTCAGCTTTAAGACAGAGGTGGAACTTGCAGATTTTGCTTTGTTTTCCTATCCAAGCTAAATGAATACTGGTAATGGACGGTAAAGGTTAAATAGACTATATCAAGCTAATTGTTATATATAAGTTATTCATGTCGTCCAATTTTTAAATATTTACATTGTTTGAATTTACAGATGTATAAATGTGGATGTAAGCATTTCTCAATAAAGAGTAAATTTATACAGGACAAATGTAGTTCCAATATGGCTTAAGTGAAAGTCTGGCCAAGAAGAACTCAAAAGGGGCAATTTCTGTTTCCGGTAGTAAATTTGAAATTAAAAGTTTGCTTTGCTTCAGGATTTCTAAAATAGAAAATCACCATATCACTTTTTTCATAAATCAACTGGATTCATTATAACTTCCCCCGATTTGGTTTAGCAGAGTCCAATAAAAATGTTATCCGATGGAGTAACTTAATTGCCTATGAAACGTTGAGATCTGAGGCTTCAGCTTCAAGAGGGGGCCCATTTTTACTGAATCTTATACATTGCTGGTTTTATTTTTTTTGGTCATTTTTTTTGAACTGCACTGCTTTTGATCTTCATCTCTCTGCAGCGCTTTTATGGTGATGATGATGCTACTTCCGCCTAGAGGAGCTTGGACTCGTGTCACCATGGAAGCACTCAGTTTGCTACATGCATTCGCCATTTTGCTGCCTCGATGTGTGTATGTGTGATGGTGTGTGCAAGCGTGTGTGTGTGTGTGTTCCTCTAAAGCTGAATACCTTCATAGCTTCCCAACAACTCCTCATCTCCTCAGCTTCAGCTACGGGAAGAAATGTCCGCGTTTACTGACAGTACTGAAGCTGCTGCCGAATGACATGAAAAAAGGCTGAAGGTCGGAACCATAGAAAGATAGTTTTGTTGTTGTTTTTCTTTGCGCTGGGATAACATTGAGGAGGAGGGCCAGCAGAAATGTAAGGTCTGTTTTCTCTCTAACTTTGCTCGCCCGGACACCCCGCACCTAAAACGGTCAAAATTAGCGGAGCGACGTGCTAGCTACGCTCTGCATCGGTGCTAACTGATGTTCCCAGTTAACGGTAATAATAACTGCATTACTTAGCATAAAGCGGTTGTGTGCTTCACTACAGGTATTTGTTTGTACATAATGTTAAACCAGCTAGTGTAATTATGAACATTGACAGGGGATACTATTTTAACCACTCTGAAACGTAGCTACCAAGATCCACAAGTGGTTGTGATTATTATCCTTTATTCGTCAGTTCCTACGTGACTTTATGGGGTAATATTATGGATTTTGGCTAAAATCCGTTTCCGTGTGTTAAAGCTATTATTTCTGGATCTTTCCGGGCTGTTCTCGTGCTGCTAAAAACAAAAGCAAACTCAAATTTCTGATAAAATGGGAGAATGATTTAGAAACCCTCTAAATTAAATAAGAATTGAGAAAACATAAGGATATAACAACAGTAACAGAAAACTCTAGTCTTTTTACTACGATAACGGCTTAAAGTTTAAAGGTCTTAGAAAAATTATAAGAATAAGAACGCTCACAAAAACATTAAGCATAATTATATGAAAGAAAACACGTTTTTTTTAAAGAAATTATTTTGAAAAGATGAAATAAACGTGAAATTTTCAAATCGATTAATATCAATATTAAATAAAGTTAAGTGGGGTTTGGAAACTCAGCTTCTATATTTTCATTTATTTACCTTTTTGTGTCATAGCATAGACAAAAATAGTGACCCTTTAGCGAACATACTGTCAATAAGAACATATTTGTTCCTGTCAATTTAAGTTGTTATTTTTCACAGCGGATCCTCTAAGCAATTAATATTTAATGTTATGAAACAGTCTTTTTTATTTTTTTGCCCAAAGTCCTCCTGTTGGTAGGCTTTACTGTGTCATTGTGTTTTGTTTTTTTTTTCTACCTTAACTATTAATATTTTTCATAATTACATAGTAATCAAACTTTTCATGAAAGCTGCCTATGTGCATTTAGAGCATTTATTAAGTGCAAATATTTTCTTTTCTGTTTTTCAGTAAAGTCTACTACTACTACTGTTACACAGTAGGAACACTAGTCCCTTTTACTATCAGTGTTATAATTTTTCCTAGTTAAAATAATCTTTTTTATGTTTTGGTTTGCTGACTTGATTAGGGGTTCATTTCCCCTGTGAGGTTCATTCCTTTCTTGATTTTAATCCTCTCTATAGATTGACCAACAGGACCTCAGTTCTCCACCATCAGCTGCTCAGGATGAAAGCAAAGCGTAAAGAGGAGGAACATAATTCTCCTCTCGGGAATGTGCTTTCCTTTTTGGATTTTCAGATTTGACACATCCATAAATCTACCAATAATGATACCTGGATTAATCTCCCAGGAGATACATGAGCAGCTTCTGGACTCAAAGAATTACCAGAATCGCACAAATGGGGTGGAGAAGCTTAAATGCATCCTCTCAGAAGTGGACATTAAATCAGTCCCACCTGGGAGCATTGAAGAGTTTATCAATTTTCTTCCTCGACTTCTAGATGACAGTAATTTTAAGGTTCTATATGGTACCTTACAGCTTTTGAACCTGCTGATCCATAAGCTGGATACGGGTGTAGAGAAATTTTTCAAGCATATAGTTTTTGTTGGCTTAAAGGCACTCGGTGACACTCGTGCCGTCACCAGGAATGAATACCTTATTGTGTTTCAGCAGCTGATGAAAACTATTCCACCACAGCAAGTATTGGACCTTGTTATCTGCAACTTGAAACACAAGAACTCCAGGGTTCGGGAAGATGTCCTGAACATCATCACGGCAGCTATGCTCACTCATCCCAGGACAGATTTCAACATTCCCAAGCTTTGCTTGGAGGTTGCTCCATATTTGGCAGACAGCAAAAAGAAGGTCCGCCATGCTGCCCTGGAGTTGTTTGCTGTTTTTGACCATTGCCTTGACACAGGAAAGAAGCAGCCATTGATGAAAGCGTTGGACATGGTTGAGCTTAATGAAGATGCAGAAGGCCTAATGGCAGCTGTGCAGGCGAGGCGAGGGAGGCGCGTCCTCCCAAAGCTTACCGCCGAAGGGTTTGTAGAGTATGGTCTTTTGGTTCCTAAACCTGGACAGTGGTCCACAGGACAGTACGCATCTGGAGCTGATTTGGACTGGGTGATAAACGGAGGACGGACGAGCAGTGCCAGGAGCTACAGGACAGAGCAGGACAGGGATCGTTTATGCGGCTATGGCAGCTTAGGCTCCCTCACTGATGATCCACCATTTCAGAGGAGGATTGTCAGCGCGGGTAAAGGGAAGAACAAGCTACCCTGGGAGACCTCCAGCTTCTCGTCGACCGATAACGACCCGCAGCAATGCACTACACCTAATGGAAAGTGCTCTGAGCAGGTGAGCTCTGTCGTCCTGCTTTAGATTTATATTTGTGACAACCCAGCTTTTATAAACTCTGGTTCCCACTATTCATGGGCTGCTATAAAACTCTCTCCGTCTAGTTACAACAGATCTGGTGTTATGACTCTGCCTGTTACAATATAAGTATTTTTTATTCTTTTTTTAAAAATAAAAACAGTTATTATAGTTGTAATAACATCATCAATAAACTGGATTTGATCTTTTACTACAGCTAATGAAAACACAAAGTTCAGCTTCTTATGAATGTAGAATATTACCTAAAAGCAGTTACAAATGAATAAGAGAAACATTTGGCCTCTGAAAACGATGTCTGTGTACTTTTGAATATTTGTACACAATACTGGGTTAGGCTTGATCTGAATAACTAAAGACACAGCGTTTCATGGAGTTCTGAAGTGTTAAAGAAACCCAGGTTGCTTGAATAGTCACCCTCAGCTGCTCTACATTATTTGGTCTCATTTTCTGCCCTCAATAAATCTGCAAATCAAATAATACGCTGCTCTAAAATGTCCTGGTGGATAGCAGAACTGACTTCAGACTCGATTAAACACAATGGATCAGAAGCCCCGAATTTCTAAACTAAATATAAAAAGAAAAACTTTGAGTTCCATTTTTCTTCTTAATCTAGAAACGATGTTTTCGATGTCAACGCCTGTTCAGGTGTGGTTAAACACAAGCAGTGGGACGCTTGCAGCCCTTGTACTGAATACCTTCAAACTCCTGAACAGGCTTTGCGTTCCTCTCAAAACTGAGTTCATTCATGTCGTCTGTGGAAATTTTCTGTCATGGTTTTTCCTTCCGCTCACATTTTTATAAATCTGCTTTCGTATAGCAGCCAGCTTTATTAGGATGCCTCGTTGTGGAGGGTGTCAATGACTGTTTGATGGAGAACTGTTGTCTCTCCCATCACTGGAAGCCATTATATGACAAAAGCACATAATAACTACATAATGAATAATATTCCTTTTTTGGTCTCATGTAAAATTTATTTTTTTTGGAGAAACCAGATTTCCAGTTTCTATTAGCTGTAAGCCAAACTTATAAAAATTAAATAGATAAATTATTAAAGTATACCTCTATTTGTAAATAATATATGTAGGCTATTTATATAAAAGTTTTACTTTTTTAATTGAATGATAAATTTAACACAATGTTCCATTTTATTAAGATGCACCTATAAATCAAAAATGTTAATGAAACACAACAACCGATGAATCCTCAAGGTTTGCATATTGTTTTTGTCTTAAATACCTTTTATATGTCGCTTACAAGCTTTCAAAGCCCCTGGGAGTGAACAGAGGATAAAAGAGGGATTGTTAGTAATAAATGTAGCTTTTTTGAAGTCGTTGTTTCCTGGTTTTGCTGAAGGTCGCACCCAAACACAAGAATCCAAAGAAGCAGCATTAATGTCTTAGCGCTTGCACTTTCCTTGGAGACAATTTGAGGGAAAAAAATCCTAAATATAGCAGCTATTTGTCATGGTGCAGTATGGATGGAGTGCAGCAGCAGCGAGGGAGAGCTGAATCTTATTTTGTTGATCCTCTTTTGGGTATGACTCATTATAGTGCCTGTGTATGATTTAAACTATTTGTTGAAAATACTATAAAAGTGTGATTAGATTGTGAACGAATAGATATAAACACTGCAGGATCCCTGATACTATACCTGACGTTGCTTCTCCAAAGCTGAGCAGATTTTAGAGTAAGCTTTGTGACCATCTCAGTCAACCCGCCTCATGTTTCGGGTAGCAGGAGGCTTTTTTGTTAAAGTAGGTCATTGCATTGTTGGAGCAAACACAAGAGTTTGATTTTTCACTGTGTTTTTTCTCTGGTATGTCATAAATAGCGCTGACGGCTGTGCTCCAGCTACAGCTCATTTGGAAAAAGCTTATGTTTACATGGGTGTTGGTATCCAAGCAACACCTGTAACACACAGCACACTTATCGACACAGCCGTGAAACATAATTGGCAATATCACAGGGTCACGCTTGTGAAACACAGCTTGTTTAATGCTCTGCATTCAATTACATGCTGATGATTATATTTCAGACCCCTGTGAGTGGGAATAACTGTAACCATAATGGAGTTTCATGCACAAATGGATAAAAAGTGTTAAAGTATCTGATATTTAGGTGGTATTTTTTACAATAATGTAGAGAACAGTAATTTCCAGTGACAGGAAAAGCGGCTGTGCAGATCGCATGATCTCTCACTTGAGCTTCATACCTGGTGATACATTGGTCCAGTCTAGAGGATGGAATTACACCAAGGCCCTTGTTATGTTTGAGGATTGTTTAAGCTAATTACATGAACTCTATCTGGCAATTGTTGCTGCTGTTAGAATAATGAGTCTTCTGCACATTCATAGGTTGCAAAAGAGGACTCCAGCTCTTTTTCAAAGAAGGAAGAAACCTACACACCAAGTTTCAGTAAGTGTCAAGGCTTCCTGTTTCTCTGTTTCACTCTTCTTGAGTTCAGTGAGACTGGTGATCATTGTCAGCCGCAGCTTCGGTAAATTTAGAGAAGCTTTTACTGGGATTAGCATCCTGACTCAAAGGAGTCTCCGTTCCATATGTCATCAAAAGCTTTGGGATGAGTATGGTGCCAAGCTGCTTGGTAGATAAGAATCCCACTGGTCTCTAGTCATGCCAGAAGAGACTTTAGAAGCACTCTGTCCGTTTACTTTCTTACTTGCACTTTGCTATGTAGTTTCTCCCTTATTTCTTCTATTTCTTTGTACAATAATCAATCATATGAATGCTCAGATCTTCAGATATAAATTCAATTAACAGTATATTGTTTTTTTCACCCTTTGCTCCTCGTTCTCAGCTCATAACACCTTTGATTTTAAGGGGTAGGGTGTCCCAATTGTTTCTGTACAGAAGGGGTATGCCTGTGTAGCCCTTTAAAACTTTCCAGGACACGCCAAGAACAAAGCAGATCAGCTTTAAAGGTTTCTGGTTAGTCTTAAAATTTAAGAAAATGTATTAAAATAATCTTAGATCCTAAAAGAATTACCCCCCATATGACTATTGGATAACTCAGGAACACTGGTAACTGTTTACATGGCAGTTATGGGAATGTACCGTATTTTCACGACCATAAGGCTCACCGTACAAAAAGGCGCAGTCTCAGTTATGTGTGCCATTGCTGTATTTAA
>JAUZNJ010036952.1:0-11653 GCA_034780135.1 Jordanella pulchra
ATGGTAGGAAGAAACCTTGAGAGGAACAAGACACCGAGCCGGAAGAAGTTGTGGCTGCTAAGGGTGGCCCAACCAGTTATTAGGTTTAGGGGAAAATCACTTTTTTACACTGGGCCATGTAGGTTTGGGTTTTTTCTCCAACAATAATAAGAACCTTCCTTTTGAAAACTAAAAATTTGTGTTTACTCTGTTGTTGCAACAACATAATACTGTCTTTTGTGGAAAAACAGTTTAATTTCCAAGCTGTACCTAAATCTTTATTGATGTTCGTTTTCACTATACTGTAAAATTTGAAAAAAGCAACAATTACCATAACTATCACAGTTTTTTGCTTGTTGTTAAATCCTTCTTGTAATTCTCACACCTATTTTGTGCCAAATGCTACATCATCCTTAGATTCTTTGTTATATCTGTAAACAAACAACTACTTATCTGTGTGATAAATTACTTGTAATTTTTTTCTTATTCTTACATTTCATTAGAAAAGTATATATTACATTCATTTATTGAAATGATTACATGTCACATTATATATGTATACCTTTATACATATAACAAAATTATATATCTGAATTCTATTGTAATTATTAATTTATTTTAAAATACATACAAACATTGTATTATTTTAGTTTATAGTCTATTTCATTATTTATTTATTTTTTTAACAAAAAATATTGAGTAAAAAATGTATATATGTTTTATGGGTTAGTTGGTCACAGGCTGATTTTTTTTTTGAGAACTTCTGCCTAACAGCAAATGTTTTGTATACTTTAAATTGATTAAAGAAAACAAAACAAGTGTTAAAGAGTTTTAAACTCTTACTATATAGAGATATTGATAGAAACAAACAGTAACATGCAACTGATTGTCAAAGGTTTTCAAAAGGGCTGTAAAAAGTATATAAATAAATTTATAAGTGTTTTATTTGTACTGTTAGGTAAAACATCTCCAGTGTGAATAATTTTTTTATGGTTTATAAAGAAGGACATTAAATTCTAAATCTTGAGCCCACCACAGCAATATCTCCTTTCATAATTTTAAGATGAACTTCTGCAAATTTCTATTCTGTGCATCTTTTTCTTAGAAAGACTCCTGGGCCTTTAAAAACCACTGCTCTTGGTGATAGGAAATTAATGCAGCCTGCCAAGAGGTGGACAGAGGGGGTTTGGCTGTTTTGTTGATATGGAGTGGTACCATTACTCTCCTCAGGGATTGTTTAAGGTGTTTTTGTAGTATTTCTTGGACATACATCTTTGCCCTGACAAGCTTTTTGCTAAGCAAAGGCAAACATATAAGAGTCTGGTAACCAATCTGAATTTCAAATCAAAATCAATAATTCATTAATGGCTAATGCTGACTAATTGTGGCCTTCTTATTTCCTGCTTTATACTAAGAAAATGTGTCAGGATGGTAAAAGTGAATTCATGACTGTAAGCATGATTATGGCTCTTTTTTATGACAGTTAATTAATGTCTTCTTTCAGTTACTGTGTTGATTGTCCTTTTCTGGTACATTTAGATTAGAAGGCCCATACCGGAGTTCCACTACTGCTTAACACACAACTTGTATTGCATTCAGGAGTTATTTCATAAGGACTTGCTGGTTAATTTATGTTACAGTTTTATTGTGCAGAAATGTATTCCTTTCATTCCAGTATACATGGAAAACACGTTAGACATTTTGTTTTTTTTATAAACTTTTTTTGACCACTCTGTTAAAATATTCTTTCGCTGGGTGCTTATTTTAGCAAATTTATTTGTTTTAGATTTGGTTCTAATAAAAAGAATGTGTTTAACTGACATAGCTTCTTGTTCTTGGGGTATACTACTTTTAATAGAGTTTATTTTTGTAAAAACTGCTCATCAGTTCTGTTTCCTAACATTCTCCTCTATTGCGTATGCTTCTGTAACTTTTCCTAATGCATATATCTAATGATCATAATTGTCACATTGTAGTCTGTGTCATTTTAATAATCATCCTACTAGCTCCTCCCCCCCTTTGCATTCCAGTTATCTATCCTAATATCCCTTTATATCCCACGCACTCTCCTCATCCCCCCTTAAGGCCCACACTCCTCGTTCTCACTCGTGTGTTTATCAACATTTATATGCCCACTAGTCTCACTTATCTTACTAGGATAATTTTCATCTGATAAATCCCTTTTTGCGACCCTCTTTTCTTTCTTATCCCTCCTTAAAGCCCTGTTTCAGCCCACTCATTTTTCTTTATAACTCATTTATACCTCTTCAAGACCAGTTTTTGTTCATGTATCAAGCTTTAAAACTACTCTTCCCCCTCTTAACTCTTTGATGTATTTCATTCCTCTTTTACTGTTATTAGCCGTTTTCATCCCACTCATCTTTCTTAGTCCTCTTTGAAACCTCTTGTTTTGAGTCTTGTGACAACAAGACTGCCTTTATGTAATAGGTTTTATCAGCCACTCAACCACTGGTTTTCCATTTCAGTCATTCAGTTTTAGGACCCCTTTCATCCCCCTTATCCTGTCCTCATGTGCCCTGTAATCTCAATAATCCCTTTCTGTGACCACTTTCAGCTCAGCTATCTAGTTTTTGTTCTATCATCCCATTCATCATTCTATATGCTGCAATTTGTCAATGTTTTACAGGCTTTTAAGTTTGAGTATCTTACTTATCCTCCTCAGTCCTCTTTCTTCAAATCCAAACACCCCTCTTTGTAACCCATTCCATTTCAATCATATGCCTTTTTGCTCTCCTTAATCCCACTGATTTCTCTGAATGATCCTTCTCAGCCAGCTCGACCAATATAAATGTCTCATGTAGTTCAATCATTTGGCTGTATTTGACCCCCTCTCAGTCCTGCCCACCCTGTCTTTATGGCCATTTTCATCCCACATATCCCTCAAATGGAATAGTTTTCATCCTACTCATAATAGCCTTTTTTATTGATTTCTTCCTGTTCACCCCTAATTACAGCCTGCTTTTATCCTAGTCGTATAAACTTCCATGCACTTGATTTTACCTATTCCCTTTTGGAAATATTTTTTCAAGTGTTATTTTTTATACGTTGTTACTGTTTTTGTTTCACTGTTGAGAAGGACACTACATGCTCTCATACAAAGAGGAGTAGGAGATGCAAAAATGTATGCAGCAATGCAGCAATCTGAGGAGGGCTATCATAAGACAGTACAGGCGATGAGGAGGGTGATAGATGGCAATTCTCTCTGCATGGTACCCATTATGCTTTAACTTCTAAGGAAAAGACCCCCAATAGATAGAAGCCCAGTCATTGTAAAATAATTGCATGGCTGGGCTATTGCAGAAAAAAGTCCAGTATCACTCCCTAGTTGTTTGAATGATGTCCTAGAGATTAACAGTGTCAGAAAGAAATATCATATAAAACACTCAGTTATGAAAAAAGACCATATAAATTAAGAACCAAAAGTACCTTTGGCTCACATAGTTGCTATACTAACAAACTCTCCAGTTATGTTTATGTTTGGTTTGATGCTGCTTGCATGCTTCAAACTGCTCCATTTGAGACGGCAGGCAAGGGTGCTTGAAAGGCATGGTGAGCTACAGCAAATTATTTGGCGACAGATGGAGAAAAAAGCAGCTTGCTCTTAGGGGGGACAGGGCTGATAGTGGGGTGGAGGGGTTGGGAGTGGGAAGAGTCAGGTGTTGAAGCTGTCTGGTGGAGAACGGCCAGGAGTGGCAACTGGCACATTAAGTTAAGTTACTCATACTGCCAATAAAAAAAAAGTTGGTGCAGATATTAGCTAGATAGCTACACACATACACACACACATACACACACACACACAAACAAACGCTTCACTATCTTTGCAGGGCCTTTCCATTGACTTCTATTAATTTCTACAGCTTAATTGTAACTCCTACCTTAAACCTAACCATTACGGGTTCATAACTAACCCCAACCACAATCTAAACTCAATTCACACCTTACTCCTAAACATGACGACTAATAAGATTAAATTTTATTATTAATGTATGTGCTTGTTAACCCTAATAATACATGCCTATTATGTGTTAAGGATAATGTTTGCCCAAGCAGTTTATCTAATTAGGACAGTTCTTCTGTTAGGATAAAAAGTAATCATCCTTATTATGTACATAAGAAAGATTTGTGAATGAAATAGGAGCATATAGACAGAATGGATTATTCCTGTCAGAGGTCTTTCTCTGTGAATTCACATTGTCCTTGAGCTTAAGTAATTTATGATTCTGATTCTTAGAACAATGTGTATTATCTTGATAAGCAAGTGAAGTCTCCTCATTTACAAACATGTGTATGATGTAATGATGTGATGTGATAATGTGGTGAGTTGTGATGTCTGAAATGCTTCTTTAAGTGTTATTCTGGGCCAATTTTCTGAGCTTGGTGGTAAGCACTGTCATTTGTTACCTAAGCTATTTCTCTGGTCTGAGTAAGATTACAATTTATGTAAAATCTTCTATAATGTCTCACAGTTAATTAATTGGGGAGAGAAAGCTTAAAGACTTAAACACAGAGTTTTCCTTTACACCACTGACCCAAAAACACAATTACCCTCGTGGTCAAGGCACCAGGCCCCCTCAAGGAGCAGTTGGTCCCCACGATGTATTAAAAATGAGAAAACAAGCACACATAATTTCCTGTTGCTTTATGTAGTAAGGACCATAGGTTGATCTCATTGACTTCCATTGATTTTTAGTCTTTTCAACCCTCTGTCTATCCTTAATTTACAACAACCTGAGTTTGATAGTTAAATAAAAAAAAATTAAAATGGTTCTCAGGAACATACCCATTCTTGCCGACATAAAATAATTTGTATTTGTTTTCATATAAAGACCTTATATTGACTTACATTCACTTTAGTTACTACATTTATGCTGAACTATGACATTTACCCGATAAACTTAGCCATTACCATTATATTCCTAACCCTAAACTTTACCTAAAGTGAATTCACATCATACCTCTGAACTGACTCCCTACCATTTAAAAATTGGGGTCCACCAGATAAGGATCCGCGTTTCTCAAGTAAATCTATTAACCCCCATCCCCCCAAACACATGGAGTTACAGGGGTTGTCCTGCTAGTCAACTAAAACCACTGGTACCCTGCAAGCATCTATAAATCCCTTCAATGTAGCACATTCCTGGGAAATCAGCTCTACACTGTCCTCACAAGGGGACAAATACATAACCACACACAAACACACATATATATTTTGGTGATTTACCAGTGCAGATGAGGTCCTGGGAGTACCTCTGCCATCATGGCACTCAAATCAAAGCTGTCAACAGGGACCCTGAGGAAGGGATGCATCAGAAAATATTGCCATGCTTTGTCTTCTCACCATGACCCGCGTGTGTGGGGACAAGATGGCAGAGTGCCACATATCCTCTTTTTCGTGTGTGTGTAGGTAGGAAAAATGTTGGAAAAGATGCACAGAAGCTTTCACCTGGCTATGTCAGGGATCGGCATGATGCTGGAAGATCCTCTCCCCCTCTGCTTTGCCATTATGCCTTAGAATATACAGACCTTTGAAAGCACAGTGGCTTACAAACCTTGGAAGCAGAGTCCTTTTTATTTTTCTTGTGATGGAAGGAATGGAAGATTGACTGTCAGAACCGGGTGGGAGTCCACAGAAGAGGTGCATTCTTTAAAATACCCGCTGGCTCTTTTGCCTCTTTTAAACATCAGCTCACCAAAAACACACACATGCCTGTCTGTGTACTCAGCTGTGTGCGTACATAGACATATGCAAATAAAAATACTCTCACACACACAACACACACACAAACACAGAGACTCCCACATGCACAATCACTTCAGACTGTGGCCCATTTTTATCAAAATGAATTGGCTGCTCTTCATGAGTGAGATATCTACCTCATTGCTGGATCCAATTTCCATGTTGATGAAACTGAATTTACGTTATAAATGCATGAAAACATACTGGTGAGTGAGGTGTCGCTGGTAGTACAGCTGATGACAGATTGCAGAGGTTTTACTTTGCCATCATATGCATAATCACAGTAATCATTTCACCACATTTGATTTTTGGCTATCTCAATAGACATGGAATGTTCATACCTTCATTCCTGCCAGTTCTCTATCAAAGGTAATTCATGCTTTTTACCCTGGCCTGATTACCTTAACAAGACACATATCACATAATTACTCTGGAAGTTTACAATCAAAACTTTCAAGAAGCTGCAACACGATTCTGCTGTGAGCTACCAATAATTATATTTGTAGGTAGGAAAAGAGGACACACAAATCGAGGGGGTGGTGATAAGGACCTGCTTGTGAGCATACTTGCAAGTTTTTGGATATATGCACAGCATTTTTTTTTATTTTGTCACTCTAGGAAAAGAAACAGCATTGTATTTTAACAAAGTTTTAAGTGACACAAACACAGCAATACAGTTGCATCTTCATAAAATTTATTGTTTTCAATTTGGAAAAATCTAAAGAACAGTGTGCAAGTATCCAGCCCTCGTTTATATTGTTACCCACCAATTCAATCCAGTGGAATATGTTGTCCTCACTACCTTTGTTGATTCTCTTACTACCCAGACTGTAGAACATGACCACATGCTGTGGGCAAATTAATGGTTTATTTCAGGTATTTTGGAGAAACAACATATTTTAGGTTATTAGATCACTAGCTTTCAAGAGTTCCCTGCCTAGGAGGACATGCCAATGACTTTTCTGACACAATTTGCCACAAGTCATATACAGATATGTACAATGCACATAATAAGATCATTTCCTGTCCACAATGAAACAGTTGTTAGAGCATCAGGCTGTGGCAACGATTTCTTTCAGCATGGACAGCAAACTGGTTGAGGGGCAGATACAGTAAATCAAGCTAGATATGGGGTAACTGGATGAAAACCTGTTGAATGACGCAATAGACTTGAGACTGAGATTGAGGTCTGTCTTCCAGCATGGCAAAGACTACTAAAATCCAGCTAGAAATACAAATAGGTTTAGATATAGGCACATTCATATATTTTATAACAGTCAAGTCAAAGCAAAGTTAAACCCAATTGTAGATATAATATAATATTGTGTTCACAGATGCAGCAATCGAATTTGAGCTTGAGGGCAACACATAGATGTACATCCATGCACACACACAGACTCACACCTAGGGACAATTGAGAGATGCCAATTAACCTAACAGTCATGTTTTTGGACTGTGGGAGGAAGCCGGAGTACCCGGAGAGAACCCACGCATGCACGGGGAGAACATGCAAACTCGATGCAGAAAGACCCCAGGCCGGGATCGAACCCTGAACCTTCTTGCTGCAAGGCAACAGTGCTAACCACTGCCCACCGTACAGCCCTAAATACAGATAATGTAATCTATAATTGTGGTATGCACTAATCTAAGGAAAAGATAAAATACAGGACTTAGTACTATACTGCTGCTCTGTATTGTCAAACTATATGAAATCGTACGTAGTTGATTGAAATTTCAAAGCGCAAGGGTCATTTCTAAAGCCCATTATTTTCTGAGTGACATGCAGTATATAGATATTGTCAGTCAGGCATTTAAGCCTCCAGGCATTGCTGGAGGATGGTACAAGGACTGCCTGTATAACTTTGATTCCCCCTCAACCAACTTGCTCTTCCTTCCTGAACACTTTTCTTTCGCTAGTTTGGCCTCTCACTGGCTTTGCTTTGCTTGAGCACACTGAAATAAGTGAGCACATTCCAGAACACATCTTCTCATATATGTCTTTATCCTGGTTACTGTCTGGATAGTTATCTCCCCCCTTCCTGTTTGGTGTTTGAGAATAAGAAAAAAGGAATAGCAGCCTGTTAAAACGTCACAGCTTTGAGCAAAAACATTAAAATCTTTGTTTTTCAAATTAAAATATTTTTAATAAAAAAATTTTGATGGCCTTTCTAACATGTGAACATGATGGAATACGCTAAGGATCAGTTTTAAATTTCAAACACTGGGTTCTTTTGAATGTTCTTTTAATCTCAAGATCAGATTTGACAAGAATACCACTTTTTCCGCCTTTATGATCCCCTGCCGAGCTCCTTTCCCTTCTTTTTCCTACAAACTTTACATCTTTCTGTCTAAACCTGCCCCATGCATCTCTATTCCTTCATCTGTGTGTCTTGTCCTCCCTCATTTCTCTTCTTTCTGCATGATGGTGATAGATGAAGCCTATGGATGAGTGGGGCCACAGAAAGGGTTGTGATGAAGACTGGCCTTGAGGGGAAGGTGAAAGGAGGATGTGGGCACAGTAACATGAAGGAGAGTCAGAGTCAGTTGAGCTGGAATGAAGGGCAAAAACACAAAAATTTGAGAGCTGGAGGGAAGTTAAAGAGCCTAACAGCTGAAAGGATTATCAAAAAGGTTAGAGGTGTTTGCAGCTCTAAAACCATGCAACCTCAGGGCAGTTCAGAACCTGTAACCATCAGCTGTCACCTATGAGTAATTGAGTGTTGTTTGGTGCAGGAGATCTAGGTTTTCCAGAAAGACCCGTCACCCTTTGGGGCTGGTTGATAACCACCATACATTTTTCTTGTTAAGCAGTGATTGTTAATCTCAATATAATAACAACTTAAGTTGTAGCTGGTAGGTTTTCTTCTTAGAAAGGATGCAGATTTTTCTTTCCTTGATGTCACCCTGAAAGCATGTTAGTATTGCTTTGCTAAGGGATTGTATATGTTCTATGATGTAATGTAAAAGTTCTTGATTCCACTTAGTTTTTAATCTGTTTTCCAATTTACAGACTGCATTTGAAAGTGAAAATAAGCAAGAAGTGTCTTTTTTTGACACATTTAAAAATTTAATTTTAATGTGTTAATTCCTTAACCAGATTTCCAATGCCTGTCATTAATGTTTTCCAATTTAGGTTTCCCTAGACAGTAGATTTTTATGTACTTTTTTAATGACTTTACTTGTACAAATCATAGTGTCAAGAATAAAAAAAATGTTCAACTGGAAATCTCTAGAGTCCTCTTAGAGCAGTAAAACCCCAGATTGGCAAACACAAATAATATATACTATATATATGTGATGGTGTAGTTTCTCATATCTTGTCCATCCTTGGTCAGGGTTTTCAAGATAAAGCCAGTTTTAACATCCCTTGGCCAAAATCCGGGTTTACTGTAATATTATTAAATTCATATTTTGCTGTTGTTTTTCTATTGCTCAGATGTCTTTCTATAAAGCTTTTTTGATTTAATAAGGTTTCAAAATAAAATATGCAGAAAGAATCCAGAAACACACAAAAGCAGACCAACAAGCTCCTTTCAACCTATTTTGCAAATCGTATTCTAAATAAGGACTTGATATATTCCAACATAATGGAAATCCTATGATTGGTACAATGTAGAATAACTGAGAAAAATGCTTTCATACCGAATGAGCAAAGCTGTTTGACTCGGTCATATATCTTTACATCTCATTGCATTCTACATATAGATGCGGGGATCTTGAGATACTGGCGTAATTGTTAAGGCCTGTGATTTTCCACTTGCATTATAAATATGCCACATTTCATCCTGTCAGGGAGGGACATTCAACTCCCTGTTTGCACTCTATTTCCAGGGAAGTAGATGAAGGATCCCATGAGATGATCTAAAGAAGATCCATTTAGAGATCAAGGGAGATGAACATTGTGAGATTTTTGACCATTTTTACCTTGAAACCTTGGGCAACATCAAGGTAGGAGGTCACATCCGTTTTTTCCTATGAAGAATTCAAGTTCCTGACACTTAAACAGATCAGCAATGGTACAAAAACACAAAAAAGGGACAAACAAGAGTCCCGATAATTCCTGATCTTCAAATTCAACAGCACCTTTTACATCACTTTCATCCCTTTGGTGTTTAAAGTTTAATTAGAACAGCACTAAGATAAGTGGAAATGTTTAAAAGAAATCAGGATGGAGAAAAAATGACTAAATAACTACAAAACATGAACAACTTGAAAGTACTACATACAGCAGATCCCCATTTTTTTAAATATGGTAATTTATTCGACTTTGCTTTTCCTCTCATATTGTCCATCTATTGTACTTAGTCACAGCAACATATTGTGTGGTATTTTGTATTGTATTTGTATTTAATTATGGATTCCCATTAGCTACAGCAAGATGCTGCTATTCTTCCTTGGGTCCATTCAAAGACTCATACAAGATATACAGAGAAAGTTACACAAATGTGTATGACATTAAAGAACAAGGAAAGCATCGAATTGTCAGACCTTAGCAGCTGGACCTGAGGAGTGGCCCATTACTTGGTTAATCTTTTACTATAATCTAGCTTTTTCTGTATTCACATTTTTGGTTCAAAAATACTATTTTATGTGTTGAACTCCTATATGCATTTAGGTAATTTGAAATTTAGTCAAATACCTTTTGATCTGATACATTTTTTTCCTATGACCTGTCTTGCTGAGGAGCGGATTAGCCCTCTGATCTCTTCTTCTCCTTCCTCCTGCCTCGGTCCGTCACTCAGATTTTTACCGACCTGGGTTCTTGGATATCTGGACCTATTGAGTATTACTGCGGATAGAATCCTTATGACGTCCTCCAGGCTGGTGAATGGAGATTGTTGATCACCAAACTGTTCTTCTCAGAGCCACACCCTTCTTCAATAATCGAGTGAGCAGCATTAGCAGCTGGGATACCACCCGTTACACCAACATATTCCCAATACTTTTTCTCAGGCTCTGTGACCCAGGAAGAGAGGTTTTTAAGCCTGAGCTCCTAGGTTTTGAAAGATTGATTGCTTTCTGTAAGGCTTGCTAGAAATTTAGATCATTTTTAGCCTCTTTTAATAACTCCTTTGTAAAATGATTTTCAGTTCCATAGTGTATGACAATTAGGGTAGCCTATTTCATATTTATTGTTAATTGTATTACTTATTTCTTAATGTTTTATCTTATTAATTTTTGCTCCTATTTTCTTTTTTATGTAAATGCAGCACTTTGGTTGCCTTTTGGTTTTTAAAAAGCTTTATGAATAAATAAATGACAGTGATTATGATAATAAAGGTAAATACAAAATATGAGCCCCAACATAAGAGACAATACTGTTAAATTCAGTGAGAACTAATTTGCTCTATCTCTAAGAGCTCTGTTTTTTGCATACCTTGTCTGCTCAGTGCTAGATTAATATTAAGAATCACATATCACATACATGAATATATATTATCTGCATCTGAAGGGAAAATTCTGTTCAATTATGAGGTTTGGTGAAAAACAGAGCTGACACTTTTATGACTGGTAAAAGTGTGACTGTAGTTAAGTACAGTAGGGCATTAACAATTTGTAATTTTTCCAAATCCGCTAGTTGACAGTGAAAATAAAAGTTACAGTTAATTACAATATGCTGCAAAAACAGTCTTTGTTATATCAGGTAGGTCCAATCCCACTTTTTGCTAACTGTAGTGTCTCATGGGATCCTTCATTTCCCGGAAAAGCATATTATTTATATAGGGCCAATTCACAACACATGTTATCTCAAATCACACTATTCTATTTGCATGGCAGCATGTGAAATTAATTGTCGATCAGTGTTTCTTCCTAACAGGACAGTTTGATTTCACAGGTGATTGATTTAACTGATGTTATATTGTGTTGGTGACACGTTTCCTTTTTTTTTTTTGATATGTGTATTTATTTTAT